>MU620103.1:0-10779 GCA_025201785.1 Xylaria longipes
TTAACTATATTAGTTAGCTTAAATTTGTATGTAATTACGTACAGTATAGCCCTGTCCGTGAGGGGATGGTCCGCGACTAGGTAGGTTATCTTACTAATCAACCCATGCGTAGCTAGCTTGCCTGGAATTAAGGCTGTTACTATTCCTTCTTGCCTTATCAAGGGGTCGGTCCCTACTTTCAGCCATGTGGAAGTTGCGAAACTTCTGAACCAGGCACGGAGAATTACGAGACAACGCCTCGAGAGCTGATAACTTCGGAGACAATGCCGCCATTGCAAAGAGTGATGAAAATGACAAATTGGACTTTGCGTACCATATTTATTGTCAGCGGGATTATGGAAAGCGTAACGCAACAAGATACCTACCTAGGTAGTTTGGTAATTTTGTTATACCGGGAATCAAAGAAAAAATTAGTTGACGTGGGGTAAATGGTAATTACTCCAAGACTAGTTCCCTGAACCAATTAACCTCGTACCTCTGTGTTGACCAGCTCAGATGGGCGGCTAGCCTAACAGTTTCACCAACAAGGGTGATTTCCGTCCCTGTGATAATAGACTGCGCGACTGATTTTTTATTAATTACCGGAATGAGGTGTAAGTGTCTATTCTGCAGAAGCGGACGCAGTGCATCCGCCTTGTGGTGCAGCCTCTGATATTAGTCTGACACGTTAAATCTGTAGATTAGTAACATGCAAGATCCACCACTTAGCTGACTTGAGATTGAAATGGCCACAAATAGAGTATCACTCTTGCTCACAAATAATACCACTGTTGGAACCAACTAGGTGGTTCAAAAACTGCTCGATAGTGAGGAAGGCATATCGCTCGTAACTTAGAGAGAACTTCTCTCCAAGGCACGGACTGTAGCAAGTCATCAATTAATTACCCCGTTGATCCGCTCACCGTTCCACGTTCCATCAGTTTGCATGTTGTCAACCTCTCGAAGTGCCCTAGTGGCTGACCCCCCTAACTGGATACCTTCCGACCCATTCTGATAGCTGGAATCGCCGGTAACTATATCGTATACAGCATGGCCATGGCTGTGCTTCTTCCGTCGTTGTATAAGTCTGACTAGTGGCCACAAAGTAGGTATTGTTCCAACGATGATAATGACGTCCATCTGCGAAGCAAGTTAGCTACCCCTGAGACAGAGTCATGTCGTCCTGGATGCCAAAAAGATTATAAATGCTCACTTCAGCCCTGTGTTGCAAACGTATTAGTGTTCCAACGCTATAAAATTGGGGTCCAAGGCTTTAGTCGCTTACGTATACCACATTGTGATAGGAGCCCAGTACCAGGTTATGTCTGAACTATAAAGAATTAGTTATTAGAAATTACTGCTTATAACAAAGATCCAGCTCATTCTTAGGGATTCATGGAGCATGCAGGAGTAAGGGGGAGTGTGTATGAGCAATCTCTTCGCTAAAACAGAAAACGAAGAACACTGAAGTGCATACTGTTTGTCCAGGTCCTTGAGTAAGTATATCTTCACAATCGTAGCGCCAGCTGCACTAATGCGGTATTAGACAGTTTCCAATATGCAATTCAGCTGTGACGGACAAGATACTTCCTCCCATCAAAACTGATAGTCCGATCTTCATTCTACTAGTGATATTGAGCTGCGTAATGAATAGAGCCGGAAAGACGGCCACAACTATATCCACAATGGCATTATATGCTGACTGGATAAAGCCCACATATCGTCTATCCCCCTTTCATCAGCTTCGAGCGACAATTCTGAATGCGGTTGTGCGGGAGTTGCGGGGACATACTGGAAACCTGGGTCGAGACAACTTCCTGGGAGCCAGGGCTGCCATTGCTTCTGGGGCGGATCACAGAAACGAATTATAACCACTATCGCAATGAGGTTGAAGGCGACTAGTAAGGCACATAGTCCCCAAAGAAAGTAGAGATGCCATTTCTTCGCTGACATTCCCACCAATCGAACGAGGAATATCAGGATTGATATCTTGCTACTAGTGGACGAGATGATAGAGAAACTCGGGGCGATAATGGTATATTTTATGGCTTCTGAGAGGTCATATGGGTTTTTTATTTCTGCTTGGTGCCTGCCCAACCCGTGGGAAACACCAACAGTGACGAGAGACGAGCATACGAGAGCAGACAACTAGGGGCCTTTCTGTCAGCGCCTCTGTCATGATTGAAACGCACGGAAGTCTCACAGATCCAAGTATCATGAAGAAATCATCCCAACCTGTTTGCTTCATGAACACTAGAGTACACCAACCGAATTAGTATTCTGGTGAAGAAGCCGGAATAAATAGAGTGGATTTTGACCCTATAAAGCTAAAGATTCTAAATGGGTTCCGAGAGAGAATCGGCACATACATGTTCTTCCAATAATTCTAGCGATAGTAATTACGATGACTAGGCCACCAAGAACCCAGGACACGATATTAAGGTTTGTCACATAGTCTGTCTCCGCCATGATGCGGGTTGAGGGAAGAGAAACGCGAGAGTTTGTGTGCTCATTGGGTTCATTGAGTAAATCAATCGTTCATTGGGAGTGAACAGCCAAGTCTCAAGCGAAGGTTCTAGTGTATGTATAAGTGGTTTCGTGGAGAATCGCAGTGGCATGGGTACCAAAAAAATCCATGCTGGCCATTGCAGGGGCTCTTAGAATATTGACAGGCACACAGCGGGATTTGTTCAGCCCCGGGTTTTCGAACAGCCACTGTCTAGTTGTCGAAGACAAAAAGGGTTAAATCCTGCGTTGGGCTAGTTCCTAGATATACAATACCGGTACACTAAGTTACAGTAGAAATCGACGGGATTGTAACACGGTGCTCTTCTAAATTGGGCTTACCATAAATATTAGAACCATGGTATCCAATAGGACTCCGTCTGAAGCTGCCGCTAACGTGAGTTGCAGCATAACTACATAAGTATACTATCCATGTATGGTCAGGAGGAGAGATTGCTCTAATCACCACATAAGACGCACGGATTGTTAGACTCAACTTTCTTAACTAAATTGTCCTCCGAAACGCACCACCAGCGCTGAACTCTCAAATCCCGTCGTTGTGTTGATTATTTCGTGTGATTTCCCGGCCAGCATGATGTCAAACGTTCCAAAAAATGAGGCGCTAGAAAACGCTTCTAATATTGTGGCTTTACTCTCCCAGGGGTCGGGTCCATTCGTCTCTGAGGAGGCTCGAGTAAAGGCTTTACAAGCAGCGAACAAGGTCATTCGTATCCTGGAGAAACCCGAGGACGGATTGATTAAATTGGTGTATAGTGTGAGTAGAACGACGACTAGCATAACGACCAAATAAATGCGAAAAATCTAATATTGTTCGCAGCCAACAATTTGGATGGCTATTCGTGTGTGCGCACAATTGAATGTTTTCGAAATGATCACGAAAAACGGTACTGTCTCAGCCGTAGAGATCGCAAACGAGGGGAATGCCGACGAGATTCTCATCAGTATGTCGTAGTAACTAATCAGATATAGTATACTAATAAGAGAAAGGACGATTACTTCGAGTGCTTACCGCTGCAGGTTACGTTGCAGAGAAAGGTGATGGATTATACGGACCAACACATTGGACAGTCCACATCAATAGCCGCCTTGCTCAAGGCATGATCAAGTTTATGTATGATTTTAGTCTTACATTCCCATCCTTAGCACCCCATCAGCTAAGATTCTTCAAGATACGATGCATCAATGCTTCCCATTGCCCAAGGTGCCAATTGGCTGAAAGAGACTGGTTACCAGAATCCTGTCGATGAGCGGCATGGGATGCTCCAAGCCGCGAACGATACGGATCTGCCAACCTTCAAATGGCTAACCTTACCGAAAAATAAAGAGCTTTGGGACAATGCAAACACGTTCTTCGAAGGGGATAGAGGTAGCCGTCCCTCTTGGCTGTCCTGGTTCCCTGTCAAGGATAAGTTATTCCCAGAAGGGCATCAACAGCAGACGCCGCTCCTCGTCGATGTTGCTGGTGGCCGCGGGCACGATCTAATGGAGTTTCTAGCCAAGTATCCAGACGAGCGAGGTCCTTTCGTGCTTCAGGATCAACAGCACGTCTTAGATAGTGCGCTATCGCTATCGCCCAAGATAACCAAACAATCATTCGATTTATTCGAAGATTCTCCTATCCAGGGTAAGCATTCAGGGGTGGTTGATTCCCCCGGCAATCGGCCGTAGCTGATTACAATTCCCAGGCGCACGGATTTATTTTATGAAGTTCATTTTACATGACTATGTTGATGAGAAATGCCTGCAGATTCTTAAGAATATAAAGGCGTCAATGATCAATGGATACTCTTACCTCGTCATCAATGACTTCATTCTCCCCGGCACTGAATGCGGGTTATTGCAATCCGAGTGGGATCTGATGATGATGGTGCTTCTCTCTTCTATGGAAAGGACCGAAAGTCAGTGGAGAACTCTATTGGGAGCTGCTGGACTGTCCATTGAGGGGATGTACTCACCCCCAGGAGATGGACAAGGAATTATCGTTGCTACATTGTAGGGGCTGATGGTTCTTTTACCACGGACAGAACCCAGGACTTGCGTTCCTCTACCCCTTGCTCTTCCGTCCCCATATCCCCTCTTCGGAAATGACGGTATCCAGAAATATGGTGGAGATGGTTCATAATGATTAGCCACAACTATCAGCGATTCATGAACGTTGTCGTCGGCTGTTCCCCGAGCCCTGCTAGCTTTATGCATGACAGACGCATACAGTAAGAAAAGAAACCCCGGAAGGCGCTAACTACTATAGACTAGTGCAAGAACCGACAGGACCATTTGTAGCAACCAATGGGTTCTAGTTACCTTTTTGACGTGAACGTTTCATATTCTTGCTTGCTTAGTCATTGGTCATTGAGTCTGCGCTCACATCAACTTCAATATCACAGTTCAATATTCTAATGATTTCTATAGCGGGTCCAGGCATAGTAGCTGTCACTGATTATGGATTTTTAAATATATTGTACAGTGACGTTATAGGAAAGCTTTCAACTGACAACCCCCTGAGGGTGCAGAACCCGCTAACGTATTTGACACCTATGTGGACCAGCCACCTATATGGACCACCCCCTTTTCCCATACAATATTGTAATTTTCAACAAGCAATAACGCCGCCGCAACACAAGATAAAAATCTATTTTTTAGTATAATATATCCGTAGTAATATAATAATATAAAATATCGGGATTAAAAATATTAATCGTCCGGTATAAAAAAGAAAAAAATTATTATATTTTTAAACTACTTAAGTTTAAACGGTATATAAGCATAATAATTTTTTTCTTTTTCGCGTCGCGTAATTCGCTGTCGTAAATTCATATTCGGTATCGCTAGATCGTCGTATATATCGTACTAAAAAATAAGATTTTTATTACGTGTTGCGGTCGAGTTGTTGGCGAAGTTGAAAATATAGAATATAGGTAGGTAAGTAGGTAAGTTAAGGAGGTTTCCAGGACCTGGAGAGCCCAGGAGATTAAGGTGGTCCACATAGGTGGCTGGTCCACATAGGTGTCAAATACGTTATGACCTTGTTTCGCATTGGTTCCACCTATGAGATTTCATTTAAGTTTCATGTTCTCAACACTATGCCCTCGAAGCCAAATTTTTCCAGGGAACACTTCAATGAGGTTGTCCGCTGCTCCGAAGACCTTGTTATTAAGTACTCGATATTCTAATCCATTGCGGTTAGGTTAGGGTGTTCGTTTATGCGATGATGATTTGGATTGTGGGCCGGGCTGTTTTCACGATAATTGTCTCTTGTAGGAGATATAGTCTTGGGTACTGTGATCCTTTAAATATCATGCTTAGGACTGCGCTCTTGGAAAGGCAAAAATCACATCTACTTGTGACTGATAATAAATTAGGACGAGTTGCTACATGATGGACTACCGCACGGGTAGTCCCAACTTGCAATCAAGCTACATATAAGCCGTTTTGAGTATTATTGGGCTTTCCCACATTTCATACACATTTAACAAATACTTGACAATCAATATGAGTAATAGAATAATAGAGTATTATTAACCTACGGGACCTCATCCTATATCGTCTAGCTCTTTCGTTAGACCTTTAGATGATATTAAGACTTTGAAGTTTAGCCCATACTAGGAGGAAGAACAATATCGTAAAACTAGGATTCCTTTGTGTTACGATACTTCCCCTAAAGAAAGGGAGTGTGTATATACGTACTAGAGATCATGACACTCTGGTATCTTCTGCCGTATCCCGATACGAGAATTATGAGCACCTAATGAGCCTATTTTACAGAGTGGTTTGAAGGTCGAGGGATCAGGGCATTTACCTAACACTATTTTAAACTCTTGGTAAGCTACCACTTTAGGCAATTCTGGACGCACAGGCCATCACACATACCTAAGACTAGATCCTGTATTTCATATATATATAGAACAAGTGCAAAACTCAATACAATGCTTCAGCTTTTAGCTCACCTATATTCACCTGATCTCTCATAGTACACTGAGGTAGCTATACGAGAGCAAAAGCACGCCCCAAATAAGCAAAGAGAAGGGAGGCTATTCGCACATACAGGCTGTAGATCTTGCATTTGGCCAAATAAGGGTGTCAGGACTCCTTCAAGGACACTAATATAAGCTAAGTATAGACATATATTATTACGCAAAGATCTAAGTCCTTCTACGCAGCTACGGAGGCTACCCTACTAACTATATACAAGAAGACAAATATGAAGCTTCCTTTGTTGTGTGGTTTGAGGATCACGAACCTAATCCTGGTGGTGTGGGTTCCGGGGAGAGCCTCATGACAAAGGGTTAAGTTCTTCATGGCCCCCTTGGCTCCATAGAAGGTTATTGCAATGCCACTGTCTGTCCAAACCTTTGTTAATGGCACGATTGTTCTTGCATCAGTATCCTCCGATCTGGTGGTTTGTGCGACTTCAGCCAGTATTCAGACGTATAAACAAATAGGCCGAATAAGTACTTCTAGCCGTGGTGTAATATGTAAATGACTATCCCTATCGGAATATCATGTAGAATGACTCTTCCCTCGGCAACAATGGGCTTCGGTACAGGTTTAAAGAGTTTGGTGGTTCGCCATCTTATGGTCGCCCCGTAATTATCTATTCGCATATTTGAAGAGCGGTAAGAATTTCCCCAGCTTATACTATGTGAATGATGAGACTATACATCAAACAGACGGGGACGACGCTCGACCATGAAAATATAGGCTTGAAACCTGCTGGGAAAGCATTGATACCTACCCCTATGCACAGTACGCTGCCTTGGGATTGACGCCTACCGAAGTCGTTGAATCATAAATGAGAAAAAATATATTGTTCATAATATGTTATATTTGCTGACCCAGGCTGTGATACTTCTACGTCACAAGTAGTTTCGGCGTTGGAGGCTGGATGATTATAGTCTGGATAGTCCAAAAACTCGGTATATAGATGATGGGACGCAGTACTCCTTTCGCAATTCAGCTTACGGCTTTTTAGTATGTGAGCGCTTGTCGACTAACTTGAAGGTACTCAAGTTGCTTGAACATTGGCAAAAGATTATTGATACCACCCTGTGGTTAGATAGTTTATTGCTTGAATGGCTGTCAACCGCTTTAAGCATACCTCGATAGACGCCAGGAATAACAGCGTCGATAAATAGTTGTGCGGAGCCCAAGGTGCGATTAGTTAGGACTAACGCCTAATATGAACTAATAGACAAAAGCAAAATAGAAATATAATGAAGTGTCACGAGGCAAGGAGACAAAGAGACAAAGAGACCTGCCTTATATAGCCAAAGATTAGCCACGAAGGTGTTTTAGAGTCCTTCGTGCAACAACAAAAGTCTATTGCCTAGTACACGGTCTCTGACATGGAGTGACAATGTTTCTAGGTGGGAGCATGGCTCTATAAATATATTCGAGATTACCACGTGTGCCTTTAGATGGCGTGGTATGATACAACGTTAAAACATGCATCAGCAGTTAGAAGTTTTGGAGGAAAGGTGGTGGATATTTCTGTACAAGATAAAGATGTTGAAGACAATCGCTAGTGAGTATGCTTGCTATTCCTACTAATGAATGTCCATTTTCTAATATCATTTATTCCCACATGGAATAAAGGAAGGAAGCAAACTTATATATAACATTAAAATAAAAGTAGTATATTAAGTAGCTAAAAGAAAAACCTTAAAGTATTAATAAAAAAAGCTTTATAAGCAGGAAAATAGCTCGAAAATAATTTCGTATTAAAGCTTATTATAAAACAAGCTTTATTTAATAATAATAATTATATTATATATAATAATTTATAAAAAAATTTAAAGTTAATAAAGTTTTATATTTATTATTTAAACGTTTTTATTATAATTTAAATTATTAAATAAAATTAACTATAAATAAAAGCTTTAAACTAAAGGCCCTTTTAACCCAGGGGTAAAAAAGCTTAAGTTTTTAGGACCCCTTATTTAATAAAACCCTTCCTTTTATTACTACTTACTATTTATTAATTACTATTTACTACTTATTAAATATATATAATACTATAACCAACAATTAAAACAATAATTATATAAAATGCGAACAATTTATTAGCTTTTTTTTTTTAAATAGTTATAAAAGTTTAATAAAAAGAACAGAAATATACTAGCTATTTTTTAAACGGCCGCGCTGTTTGTTTAAAAAAAATATAAGTAGATTTTTATTAAAAAATAAAAATCGGGCCTAAGTAATTAATATAATCCGTTTAACCGGCTAATAACTATTATTATTATTATTTATACTAGATTTATTTATTAACTATTATACTGTTTATATAAATTTTTTTTATATAAATTTAATAACTAGTTTGTTTTTTATACTAATTGTTAATCCAAACTTAATAAATTTAAGTTTATATAAAAATATTTAAAATTAAAACAGGTATAAAACTAAACAGGTTTAAAATAATTGGTATATAAGTGTAAAATTAAATAAGTTAAAAATAATTAATATATAAGTATAAAACTAAACAAGTTAAAAATAATTAGTACACGGGTATAAAACTAAACAGGTTTAAAATAATTAATATAATTATTACGTAAATAATTTAATAGCTTTTTTTTTTTAAGCAGCTGTAAAAGCTTAATAAAAAAAACGAAAATATATTAGTTATTTTTTAAACGGCTGCGCTGTTTGTTTAAAAAAAGCGTAAGTAGATTTTTATTAAAAAATAAAAATCGGGCCCAAACAATTAATATAATTTGTTTAACTAGTTAATAATTATTATTATTATTATTTATATTAAATTTATTTATTAACTATTATATTATTTATATAAATTTTTTTTATACGGATTTAATAATTAGTTTATTTTTTATATTAATTGTTAATTTAAATTTAATATATTTAAGCTTATATAAAAATATTTAAAATTAAAACAGGTGTAAAATTAAATAAGTTTAAAATAATTAGTATAATTATTATTAAAAATAATAGTAAAAACTTGTTTATTAAGCTTAAAGTTTTTTTAAATACTTTATATAATTAAAGTTAAAACTAGCTATATAAAATAATTTATTAATTATTAATAAATATAAAAGTAAAACTTAACTTATATTTTATTAACGTTGTTTTTTAAAAATTTTTTTAACTATATAAAATAATTTATTAGCTATAGTAAGTAATTATTAGTTTTTATTTTAGGTTAAAAAATATATTATAATATTAAAATTTTTAAAATAATTTTTAACTTAAGTAAAATTAAAGCTTTTTTAAATATTTTATATAACTAAAGCTAAAGCTAGCTACGTAAAGTAATTTATTAGCTATAGCAAATAATTATTAGTTTTTATTTTAGGTTAAAAAAATATATTATAATATTAAAATTTTTAAAATAATTTTTAACTTAAATAAAATTAAAGTTTTTTTAAATATTTTATATAATTAAAGCCGAAGCTAGCTATATAAAATAATTTATTAGTTATTAATAAATATAAAAATAAAACTTAGCTTATATTTTACTAGCGTTGTTTTTTAAAGATTTTTTTAGCTATATAAAATAATTTATTAACTATAGTAAGTAATTATTAATTTCTGCTTTAAGTTAAAAAAATATATTATAATATTAAAATTTTTAAAATAATTTTTAATTTAAGTAAAATTAAAAAAGTTTTATAATAAATATAAACCGCTAGCTATTTTAAAGCTAAAACTTTAATAAATATATTAAATATGTTAAAAATATTAAATATATTAAAGGTATTAAATAAAGTAGTTTATATATATATATAAATAAAAAAGTAAAAAAAAAATAGTAAGTATATAATAATAATTATATATTTATTTATATTTAAAATAAAAGGTAGATTTGTTTATACGTATTTATTTAATAATTAATTATTATTTATTTATACTGGAATATTAAATATAGCCGCGTGTATATAATAGAAGCTAATAATTATAAGAGGGTTTTTTAAATAAAAAAGTAAAATTTTTTATTTAAACGACTAAAAATTTCCCAGCTAAAATTTTAAACCAAGGAAACCTTTGTTTTATTTAGTTGTACCTCCTTTGCTAAAAACTTAGGTATTTTTAAAATTTATTAAAAAGTGTAAATATTTAAATAATTACTTTTTAAAAAATATTTTTTATTAAAAGCTTTTTTAACCTAAAGGTAAAAAAACCTAAGTTTTTAAAACCTTTTATTTAATAAAACCTTTTTTTTTATTACTACTTATTATTTATTAATTATTATTTACTATTTATTAAATATATATAATATTATAACTAATAATTAAAACAATAACTAAAATAATAACTATATAA
>MU620104.1:0-10778 GCA_025201785.1 Xylaria longipes
AAAATATAGCTTTATTATATATAAAATAAAAGTTTATAGTTTATTATTTTATAAAAATTATATACGTTTTAAAAATAAAAGTTATAATAATTAAGCTTTTTATATAATAATAGTTTATTAATATTTTATATTTAATTTTTTATAATAAAAGAAATTAAAAGGGTAGTTATAACTAATAGTTTTAATAATAAATAGTTAGCTTATATATATAAATATAATATATATAACTAGGTTATAGCTAGTGCTATAGCTTATTTATATATATATTTATTTATAAATTATTTAAATAATTTATTATTAAAAATTAAAGCTTTTAAAGCTATTTTTTTTTTAGCTTATAATTAATATATAAATTTAAAATCTATTATATAAAACTATAAATATATTTTTATAATAAATATTAAAACTTTTAATATTATATTATATTTTTATATATATATATTATTTAAACTATATATTAATTATTTTTAAGTTTTTATATAAATTTTTTTAATAATTATAAATATATATAAAATATATTTTAAATATTTTATAATATTTAATAAAATTATAAGCTTAATATTTATTAATAAAGCTTATATTATATAAATTAAAAAATATATTAATTATAATATAGTTTATAAATAAATTATATATATAAATAAATTATATATATAAATAAGTTATATATATAAATAAGTTATATATTTTTTTTATTAATATTTATATTTTATTTTTATTATATAATAATTTTATAATACTATAATATTTATTTAAATAAAAAAAGCGAATTTAATTCTTATTATTAAAGCTATTTAATTAGCTAAAAAAATTAATATTTAATATACTTTTAAAATTTATAACGTTTTTATTATTATAATATATAATAAAATAAATAAATATATTATATATAATAAAACCTGCGCTAATATATATAAACTTAATTTAATTAAAAAAAATATTTTTTTTAAATATATTTTTAATTTAATGACACGCGCCGGGACGGCGCACAGCTATATGTGGCTGTGCATGGCCTGTGCGTGTGGCGTAGCTATACACACACGCCTTGTATATATTTCTAGCTCTATAGCCCATGGAGACCTTCGGTCTCTATCCTTTTTATTTATTATTTTACTACCCGTACTATTACACCTTATTATTTAAATAAACAAAAATATTTTTTTACTTATATTATTATAAAAAATATAACTAATTTTTTTTATAACTTATATAATATATTTTTAGTTAATAAATAATAAGTTTATAATTTTATTAATTATTATAAAAAGTTTAAAATATAGTTTACGCGTGCTTATAATTATTAAAAAATATTATATAAAAATTTAAAAATTATTAAGGTATAGTTTAAGCGTTATATATATATAAAAATATAATATAGTATTTATAATAATAATATTTAAAACTTTAATAAAATTAAATTTATAATAAATTAAATTTATTTATATATAGTTATTATATATATTAATTAATATAAAAAGCGTAAAATAGTATAGCTTAATAATAAAAAATAATTAATAATAATTTATTTTATTAGTTTATATAGTTTATTTATTTTTTTATATATTATTTTTTAAAACGTTTTTTATTTTTAATATTAATATAAAAATATTAACTTTTTAACTAATTAAATATTCAATATTAGTTTTAATAAATAAACAAATAATAATATAAAATTAAAATAAATAAAATATTTTAAAAAATATTTTCGGCTGCTATAAACAAATATATATTAATTATTAATATTAAACTAATATAAAAGTTATATATTAACTAAGTTTAAAAAGTTTTATAAAAAATAAAATATTATAATTATTTTTTTATTTTTTTATTTATTATATTTAATATAATTATTTAACATTAAACTTTATAATATATTAAAACAGGCGTATAGTTATTAAATTAATAAATTTATTAAATTATACGTTAATTATATTATTAAGTTTAAGTTTTTTATTATATTTAAAAAAGTTTATTTTATTATTTTTATAAAATTAAATATTTTAAAAAATTTTTAAACGTTAAAATTAATACTTTATAATTTATAAGCTATAATTTTAAAATTAAATATATAGTTATAGTTATTAACGCTAATTTTTAATATTATTAATTTATTTAAACTTTAAGTTATTTAAATATTAAAAACTATTAAAAAAACAACCGCGTAGTTAATTTTTATTAAAAATTAAATTTTTAGTTATTAAAAAAACTTTTTAAAGCTAATTTTAAACACTATTAATTAGCTTATAAAATTAAATTAAATATTAATATATTAATTAATTTTTATAAATAATAAAAACTAAAAGTTTTATAAAATAAATAAAGTATTAAGCAAGTGTTAAAAAAGTAAAAAAAAACGCTTATAAAATAAAAATAGTTTTATTATAAAAAATATAATTAATTTAATTATTTAAAAAAATATATAAAACTTAATATAATTATAAACGTTAAAAAATTATAATAGTAGTAAAACAAGTATATTATATTAACAACGTTATAAATAATATAATAAAACTAGTTATAATATAAAAACTTATAATAAAAAAATAAAAATAAATAATAAATTAAAATCCGATTAATTTTTAATAATAATTATTTTAATTATAAAATTATTAATAATTAAACCTAATAAAATAATAAAAAATGCGCAACTTGTTTATATATATAATTTGTTTATAAATTATATTATTATTTATTATATTATAAAAAAATAAAAGTTTTTAATTATTTAAATTTAAAATATATTTAAAAAATACTTTTATTATAATTAAAGTAAAATTATATATATTTATATAAGTTTTACTTTTAATAATATATTTATTTATTTAATTATATATTATAGTTGCAGGAATTTTATAAATTTTAGAAATATATTAAATATTTATTTTTTAATTAAATTAAATAGCTTAAATAACTATAAATAATTTAGCTTTTTTGAATTTTAATAGTATTATTTTATTATAAAATTATTATATAATAAAATAAAACAATATATATAAAGTAAAAAAATAAACAATTTATAAGTTATAGCTTAATAGCTTATAATAAGTTAACTAATAGCTTTGTTTTATATTAGTTATTATATTTAATATATTTATTACTAGTTATTACTAGCTGTTTATTAACTGCTTTATAGCTTATACTTTATATATATAACTTATTTAATATAAATATTTTATAGCTAGAATTTTTTTTTTTTTTCTTTTTATAAATTTTAATATAATATAATATATATTATTAAAGCTTTATTTTTATTAATATATAAATATAATATTATATAAATATATAAATTATTTATATATTATATTAATTATTTTTTAAATTATTAATAATATTATTATATTTAAAAATATATATATTTAAATTATAATATATTTTTAAATATAAAATAAAATTATTTAAAGCTTTAATTAAAATAAATATTTATAATTAATATTAATAATTTTTTAAAATTATAATCTTTTTAATAATTATAAATGTTTATAATTAAATTATTAGCTTATTATAAGCTGTAAAAAATAATTATAAAAGACTTGTTATTTTTTATTTATTATATAAGCAAAGATTTATAGCTATAAAGAATTGTTCCCGGCTAACGGCTGTTAGCTAATTAGTTTCTTTCTTTTAGTTAACTTTTTTTAATAAGCTTTTTAAGAGCTTACTAGTACCCCTTTTACAATAAATAAAAAAACATCCTTGTTTTTTCGGACTTTAATAATAGAGTAAAAACAAGCGTGGGTTTTATATTTTTATTTTATTTTAAAAGCTATAACAATATAAAATAACAGCCGGTAAATATTGTTTAGTTTTTAATTATTTATAAGTTTTTACGAGTTTTTTTAGTTAATTAGTTTAATTATATTAATAATATAACAATTAATAATAAGTTAGTTTTTTATTATTATTATTTAATTAATATTAAATAGTTATTAAAAAATAAAACGGTTAATAAATTAATTATTATTAGGTTAATATTAATAAGTTTAAAGTTTATATAATAATTATTAACGTTTTTGTTTTAATATATTAATTATTTATTATAATATATTTCAGTAATTTTTTTTTTTAGTATATTTAATTTTTAACTAGTTATTTTATTTATTTTATTATAAAAAATAATTAACTTAATTAGTTTTTATTTTATTTTATATTAAGCAGATTATAAAGCAGTAGTTATTTTTTATATTTATTAAAATGTTTTATAGTTTTTTTTTTTAGTTATATTATTATAAATATTTTAAAATATTTAATATATTAGTTTATATATTTTATTATTAATAAAATTATTATTTATAACGTTTTTTATTATATTTTAAATAGTTATATTAATTTAGTTAAAGATTATATTATAAATATTTAAAATATATATAAATATTTATTAAAAGTTTAAATTAATTATTATTTAAACGTTTTATAAGTTTATTAAGTTTTTTAATTATTAAATTATTATTTTTTATAGTTTTTTAAGCTTTATATAAAATTTTGTTTTTATAATATATAGCGCGGCTGCTGTTTTATTATTAAAGTTTATAAATTGTTTTTTATTTATTATATGTTTAATTATTAACGTTAAAACGTTTTTTTAATAAATAATAATAAGCTTATTATATATTTAATATAATTAGTTATTCTTTATTAAATATATATTAATATTTTACTACGTTTTTTTATAATTATTTTAAAAATATTATTTTTATTTTTTTATAGTTATTTTAAAGCAAGTATAATTAAATATAATATTTAGTATTAAATAAAATAGCTATTTTAACTACTTTAGCTATATTATATTAACTAGTTATAATATTAATAATAGTTAAATATTTATTAAATAGGGCTTTATTATTATAATTATTAATATAGTTATAATTATTTTTATAATTATTTAGTTTTATAAATTAGCTATAAAATTTAATTTAATTTTAAAAAAGGTTTATTTTTTTATATTAAAAGCTAGTATAAATATTATAACTAGTAAAGCTTTAGTATAAAATATACTGTTTTTATTAGTTTATATTTTTTAATATTATAAAATAGTTTTTTTTATTAAATTTATAAATATTTAAAATATATTTACTATATTTATAGTTGTTTTTAATTTATTTAAAAATATTTTATAGCTATATTTTAAGTTTTTAATAATTTAAATAATTTTTTAAAACTTTAGTTTTATTTTATAAATATAAATATTAGCTATATTAAACTATTATTTTTTTATTTTTTATTAAATAGTTATTATTAGCTAAGCTTTAGTTTTTATTTAAAGTTTAATATTTAAAAGTTTATTTATTAGCTTTACGTAAACTAAATAGTTTATAACTTTTTAAAAGTTTATTTATAATTAAAATAATATTATAGTTATAAAAGTTTTTTAAAAAAATTTTAAATAAATAATTTTTTATAGCAGTTGTTTATTTATAGTTAATTTATTAAATTTAAACAGTTTATATTATTTAAAAGCTTTAATATTTATAATAAAAAAATAATCCGGTATTTTATATATTATATTTTTAAAAATATATTATTTAGTTTTAATGTTTTATATTTTATTTAAATTAATATTTTTTTTAAAATTAAAAAATAAAAATCCTAGGTTTAAAAATAATTATTTATTTATTATATTATTTATTTTTTTTAATTTTTTAATTAAAATTACTAGTATAATTCCCGCTAAAGTTTTTTGTTTTTTATTTATTATTATCGTGTAAGTTATATGTTTAATATATTTATTTATTTATTAAATAAATATTTAATAAGTTTATTAAAGGATTATTGTTTTATAATTTATTATAAAATAATTAGTAGGTAAGCGGTTATAAGATTATTATTATAAAAAAAAGCTAAAAATAAAATATAAAAATAGTATAAATTTATTTTAAATAGTAGGAGATTTTTATTTTTTAATTAAATATTTATATTTATTTAATTAAATAAATTATTTGTTTATATTTTAATATAATATATATTTTAATTATTTTTTCTTTATATATTTATTTTAATTAAATATATATATTAGTTGTTAATATTATATATATTAGTTTTTATTTATTGGTTTTATTTTTTATAAATATATTTATTTTTTAATTAATTTTTATTAGCTTAGCTTTTAATTTATTTTTTATTAATTTATTTTATTAGTTATATTTATATATTAATTTTTTAATGTTTTATATTAATATTTTTTAAAAATATTATTAGTTATAAATTAAAAAAAGATTTTTTTAATAAATTAAATATTTTAGCTAGGGTTTTTTTATTTATTTATTTATTTATTATTTAATAAAATGTTTAATTTTATAAAATTTTTATTTATTATTATTTTTATTTATATATATTTATTCTAGCTTTAGTTGTTTTTTATAGTATAAGTTTTTTATTTTAAAAGCTAGGTAAAATTAAATAATAAATATAATTTTATATATTTTTTAATACCGGGAAAAGTTTAGCTTATAAGCTAAGTTTTTAATTTATTAAATAATTATTAATAGTTTAACTTTTTATTAAAACCATTTTTTTAAAAAATGCTTTAATAAATAATATTTTTTATATAGCTTTAAATATATTTTGTTTTTTATATTATATTTAATTAGCCGGTATAATTTATTATATTAAAGTTTTATTTTTATAATAATAAAATTAGTAACTATTTTAGTTTTTTTTTAATATATTTTATAAACAGCTTTATAGTTTATAGCTGTTTAAAGAATTTAAATTATTAATAAAAAAGTTATAAGTTTAAAGCTTAATATTATTTTATTTAAGGATTATTTAATAAATTTTTATTTTAAATTATTAAATATATATTATAGTAAGATTATTATTATTATTTATAAAATGTTAAAATTAAAATAGTAATATTAAATAATAATGTTTACGTTTTAAATTTTTTTTTTTAATTAGCTGTTTGTTTATAAGTAATATATAGCGAAATATTATAGCTAGGTTTTTATCCGGAAAAATAATATTATTTAAAAATTAAAAAAAAATTTAATATTTTTATTTATAATAATTATTTTAAAAATACCTTAATCTATAAATAAAAGTGTTTTAGCTATTATTTTCGCTTAGTTTTTTATAATATATTATATATTTTTTAAAATTAGTAGTATTTCTTTACTATATTTATAAATAATAATAAAAAATATATTATATTTATTAAAACTTTTTAATTTTTATAAAATATTTTATATTAAAATAATTAATATATTAACTATAAAGTTTATTATTATTATATAAAAAAGTAATAACGGTATGTTTATTAGTATTAGTTCGCCGGGTATTTTTTTTTTTTTTTTTTTATTATTAAAATAACTAAAATAATAATTAAAATATTTTTAAACTTGTTTTATTAAATTTTATATTATAAACCTGTTTAGTTTTTATATTATTTATTTAATATTAAAATAATATTTTTTATTATATACTACGTAAAAGACTTTATTTAAATAAAATTTTAATATAAAAAATTTTTTTTTTTTTTAATAAAATATAATATAATAATCCGTTATAATCTAGCTTAAAATAATATTCTTTTAGCTTTTTTAGCTTAGCGATTATTTTTTTTAATTTTTTATCTTTTAAATAGCTATTAATTAATCGGTTTTTAAAGTTTTTATTTATTTATATTATATTTATTATATATATAAATATTTTATTAATATTATTTAGTTTAAATTTAATATTATCCGCGGCTTTTTATTAGTTTTTTTTATTTTTTATTATTAATAATTTAAATAAAACGTTTAATATAAAATTAACTTATTTAAAAATATATTTTATATTTAATTAATATTAGTTTAAATAAATTAATATAATTATTAGTTTTAAATTTATTTTTATAATATTTATAGTTATTAAGTTTTTTTATATATATATACTTTTTATAATATAATAGTTTATTAATATAAAAATATTTATTTTATAGGATTATAACTATAAATATAGCTAGCAGTATATTTATATTAAGTAAGATATTTCCGTTTTTATAGCTTAATAGTTTTTTTTTTTTTTATTAATATTTTGTTTAAAAATAATATTAATTATATTTAATTAATTAAAATTAATTTTTTATTTTATAGGTTAAATAAATAAAAAGCTATTAGCTTATATTTTTGTTTTATTAATATATTAATTTTAAAAAATATTTATTTAGCGTAATTTTAATATATTAAGTATAACTTTTATATAAAATTATATTATAAAATAATAAAACTTTTTTTTTTTTTTTTATTAGTTTAAACTTTTAATAAAAAGTTTATTTTTTTTTAACTATTATATTTTTAGTTAATATTTAATCCGCTATATAGCTTTTATTAAATATATTTATTTTTTATTTTTAACAAAAAAAGATTTTTTATTAAAACTATAATATATATTTTTTTAGCTATATAGCTATTTTTATATATATTTTTAGTTTTTTAAACATTTTAAAAATTTTTATTTTTTATATAGCTTTAATATAGTTTTTTATAATATATACTTTTTATTTATTTATTTATAATTTAAACAAGTTAATTAATAAATATTTATAAAATAACTTTTTAAAAAATAATATTAACTTAATATTTTAAAACTTTTAAAACATAAACGTTAAATACTTAAAATATTGTTTTTTTAATTTATAATAAATTATAATATTATTTATATATATATAACAAAAAAATTAAAAGTCTTTTAATTAAAAGTTTATAAAACATTGTTTAAATATTAAATTATTTTTAAATTTTATTAATATTATATTAAATATTTTTAATTTTTATAATAATATAATAATTATTTTATTTTTATATTTAAAATAAACTAATAATTAATAAAATAATAAAGCTATATTAAAAATTATTAAAATTATTTTTTTTTAAATATTTATAATAATATTTTTTTATATAAATATTAGCTATATATTTAAAATTATTAAAACGTTTAAAGCTTGTAAGTTTATTATAAATTTTTTTTTTAGTTTTTTTATATTATTTTTTATATTATAAAAATAAAATATTTAAAAAACGTTAGTTTTTTTATTTAGTTTAGTTTTTTTTTTTTATATATTAAATTAAAAATATTATTTAATACTTGTTTATTTTTTAGCTTTAATTTATATATTTATATTTATATTTATTAATTTTACTAGCTTTATATTAAATTAACTTTTATTTTTTTATTTTTTAAAAGCTTAATTATTTTTTTATTTATTTATATATTATATTTTTTAAATAAGTATATTTTTATTTTAATAAATTTTATATTTTTATTAAATATATATATTTTATATTTAATTGTTTTTAATAAAACGTTTTTTAAATATTTTAAACTTATATTATTATTATTTTTTATTAAGTTTTTTATTTTTAGCATATTTTATAACTATATTATTTATATATTATTTTTATACTTAATAAAGTTATTAAAAATATTATCCGTAAAATTAAACTTTTATTTATAATAAGCTATTGTTTATAAGTTTATTATTAACTAGTTAACTTATTATTAATTTTTTATATTTAAGTTTTATATTATTTTTATTTAAATTTTTTATTATAGTTTAATTAATTTTATAGTTTTATTTTTATAAAAAATAACTTTTATAAACTTTTTATTTAATATTATATTTATTAATTTAGTTTTTATTATTATAAATATATATTTTTTAATATATTTATTATTTATTTATTTAAAAAATTTAATATATTATATTAATATTAATATAATAATATTTAAATATATAATAACGTTATATTATACTAAAACTTTCCGTTTAAAAAAGCATATTTATTTATTAATTATTATAAATACTTTAGCTCCGTTTATAGCTTTAATAATTAATTATTACTTAAAAATATTTAATAATAGTTTAAGCTTTAATTAATTATTTATTTATATTTTAATAAATATATTAACTTTAATTTATTTTTTTATTATAATATATACTAGTATATTTATAATAAATATTATTGTTTAATTTATATAAACTAAACTATTTATATTTTTAATAGTTGTTTTTTTTATAAATATTATAATTTTAAAATCTATATATTTTATTAAAAGCTATTAATAGTTTATTATAATATTTAATATTTTTATATTTATATATATAGTTTTTATTTTTTAACCGTTTACTAGCTTTAAATTTATTTTAATATATATAAATTTCCTTTTTAAATTATTATAATTAATTAATTTAAACTTAAATTTTATTATTTTAATAAATGAAATATTAATAAGCTTTATATATTTATTATTAAAAAATTTTTATTTATTATTTTAGCTAAGTTTTAAATTAATACTAAAGGCTTTTTTAACCTAGGGGCAAAAAAGCTTAAGTTTTTAAACCCTTTATTTAATAAAACCATTTCTTTTATTACTATTTATTACTTATTAATTACTATCTACTATTTATTAAATATATACAACACTATAACTAATAATTAAAATAATAATTATATAAAATATAAATAATTTATTAGTTTTTTTTTTTAAGCAGCTATAAAACCTTAATAAAAAAAATAAAAATATACTAGCTACTTTTTAAACGGCCGCGTTATTTGTTTAAAAAAAGCGTAAACAAATCTTTATTAAAGGATAAAAATCGGGCTTAAATAATTAATATAATCCGTTTAACTAACTAATAATTATTATTATTATTATTTATATTAAATTTATTTATTAATTATTATATTATTTATATAAATTTTGTTTATATAAATTTAATAATTAGTTTATTTTTTATATTAATTATTAATTTAAATTTAATAAATTTAAGTTTATATAAAAATATTTAAAATTAAAAC
>MU620105.1:0-10739 GCA_025201785.1 Xylaria longipes
TTATTATAAAAATATATTTATAGTTTTATATAATAAATTTTAAATTTATATATTAATTATAAGCTAAAAAAAAAAATAGCTTTAAAGGTTTTAATTTTTAACAGTAAGCTATTTAAATAATTTATAAATAAATATATATATAAATAAGCTATAGCACTAGCTATAACCTAGCTATATATATTATATTTATATATATAAGCTAATTATTTATTACTAAAGCTGCTAGCTATAATTAATTTTTAATAATAAATATTTTAGTTATAAAATTATTAATAATTAAACTTAATAGTTTAATAAAAAATAATTTATTTATTTATATAATTTGTTTATATATAAACTATATTATTTATTTAAAAAATTTATATTTAATTTTTAAATTAAAAAATAAAATATTATATAAAATATAATGTAAAATATTATTAAACTTAATATATTTTTAAATAATAAAAACTAATAAATATTATTTTTTTTAAAAAAAAGTTTTAATTTTTAAAAAAAAAAAATTTTTTTATATAATATTAAAATATTAAAAAAAAATATTATTAATTATATTATATTTTTAAACTTTAAAAAAATAATTTATATTAATAATATTATTTTTAAAAAAAAAATTTTTATATTATTATTAAAAAATAATTATTAATTTTTTATATTATATATTTAAAACTTATTTTTAAACTTATAATTATTAATATTAAAAATAAAAATATTATTTTTTATAGTTTTATTTTATAAAAAGTTTAAAAAAAAATTAAGTTTTAAAATATTTTTAATTTAAAAAAAATATTTATTATTAAATTATTAAAGTTAAAAATTTTTTTTTTATTTATTTTAAATAATAAAATAATTTTAATAAAAATAGTTTAATTTTATTTTAAATTTTTTAAAAAAAATTTTTTTTAAAATATTAAATTTAAAACTAAAACTTTAATATTTATTTTTTAAAACTTTAAAGCTAAAAATAAGCTGTTTATAAAAAATTATATTATAATAATATTTTTTTTAATAGTTTAAAAAAACTATTTTAATTTATATTTTAAAAAAAGAAATGATTTTTTATTATTATTATTAATAAATATAATATATAAATAATAAAATAAACTAAAGTAAAATAATAAAATATAAAATTAAAAAAATAGGTTATATATATTGCTAGTAAAACTAATAATATATATAAACTATTAACTATATATAATAGTTGTTATTAAATAGCTACTTTATAAAACAAAGTAAATATTAATAATAACAGCTTATTAAAATAAACTTTTTAAAAGTTTTTATTAAAATATTAAGCGTATAAAAGCTTTATTAACTTTACTAAAAAAAAAACTAATATATAAATAAACTAATATAATAAATATACTTAAATATTAATAATTATTTTTTTATTATTATATTTTTTATATTTTTTCTTTTGTTTTTTTTATTTTATTAATTATAAATTTAAAAATTTTTTTAATAGTTATTTTTTTAGCTTTTCTTTTATTTATTTTTTTAACTATAGCTTTAAAAGCTTTTTTTAAAAAAGCCCGTAATTAGCTTTTAAAACCAAGCATTTTATTTAATAAATATTATTTTTTTTTATTTTTTAAATTATACAAGTATTTTAAGCTTTATAAACTTTATAAGTGTTATAAATTATATAAATAATATAATTAAATTAAAAATAAATATAAAAACCGGGGCCGAGTTTTTATAAAGTTTTTTTTAACGTTAAAAAATATTAATAATTATAAGTTTTTTTATTGTTTTTATTATTTATTAATAGTTATAAATTATTATTATTATTTTTATTATTTAGTTTTAAATTTTTTTAGCCAACTTTTAAAATAAAAATTATATTTTATTTAATATTTAATAATTAAGTTTTTTAAATATTAAAAGTTATATTTAAATTATTAATAGTTATATTAATAATTTTATTTTTTTTATTTAATAAAATAATTAAATTTAATTTTTTTATAATTAAAATAATATTATAAAATTATTTTAACTATATAAATATTTTTTTTAATATTATTTTTTAAGTTTAAATATTAATTAGTTTTAATTAAACTTAATAATAATATAAATTAATAAAATAAATTTTTATTATTTTTTATAAGTTATAATTAAATAATAAAAATAATTAAATAAATTTAATAATATAAAAAAAAGTTTAGTTTATTAATAAAGTTTTTAATTTTTTATTTAATTTTTTATAAACTAATATATTATTATAAGTATTTTTTATATAGCTTATTAAATAAGTAATATTTATTATAAAAACATAAAAGAAATTTATTTTTAAGCAAAAACTTTAAAGCTTAATATTTATTATTAAATTATTTTTTAAACTATACTGCTATAAAGTTTATAGTTAATTTAATATTTTATTATAAATATTTTTTTAAAAGTTATATTTTTTTAAAAATATAATTATTTATTTAATTTAAAAATATATTTAAAAAATTAAAAGATTTAAATTTAAATAGCTATTTATATAAGGTACATTATATACTTTATAATTATATAGTATTAAAGTTTTATTATAAAAAAAAGCTAAATTAATTTAATTAAATATAAAATTATAATAATTATAAAAATAAATTATAATTTTAATTATTTAATTTTTTTGTTTAAATAAATTATTTTTTTAAAAATAATATATAATAATTATTAATAGTTTAATATTTAACGTTTTTTATATATTTTTTAAAAAATTTAATATAAACTTATAATTATAATTTAAAATTATATTTATAAAAATATTTTAATTATTTAATAAAAGTTATTTAATAAATATAATAGTTTAATTTTTAGTTATATAATATTTATTATTAAAAATTAATAATATATATTTAAATATATAATATAATATTATTATTATATAATTATTAATATTATAATATATTTAATTTTTTAATTATTAAAAAATTCCGAATAATTTTATATAAAATAAAGTAAATATAAAATTAATAATAATTATTTATATTAATAAAACGTTTTTAAAGCAGATTAAGCGAAAGTTATTTATTAGTTTTAATTAATTAGTTATATTAATATTATATTTTAAATAATAGTTAATATATTTTTTAATTAATTAAAATTTATAATAAATAAAATAAAGTTTAAAGTTGTTTATTATATATTTTAACTTAACGTAATATTTTTTATTATATATTATATATATTATTTGTTTAATTATTTTATATAGTATATAAAATTGTTTAATTTTTATATATATATTATAAATTAGCTTGTCCGCGATATAAAAAAAATCACCGGGCTTAAAAATAATAATAACGTTTTTATAGCTTTAAATATATAGCTTATTAATATAAAGCTTATTAAAATTTTTATTATATTAATAATTTACTTTATAAGTTAATTAAAAATTATATTTTTAATTATTATTTATACTTATTTTAATTATATATTTAACTATATTTTATATTAAATTTAATATAGCTAGTTTATTAAATTATTTAAGTTTGTTAAATTTATTATTAACGTTTTATATTATAATAAACTTATTAAATATATTAAAAATATAGTTTAAATAGCTTAGCAAATAATAAATTTAATAATTATATTAAAATAAATAAATAAATAAATTTATTAAATAAATATTAATATAATTAATAATAAATATATTTAAAAATATTTAATTTAAAATACTTTTTATAAATAAATAATTTATAAAAATAATTATATTATATTTATTAAAATATATTATAATATAAAGGTTTTTTATAGTTTATATTAAATATATAATTTTTAATTTAAAAAGTTTATATTTAGTTTTAACCCGCGAAAAGTAATAATTTAAATATATTATAAGTTTAATTTAAGATATAAAAATTAAATTATTTATATATTTAAAATCTTTTTTTATATAAAATAATATAATTTTAAAACTTTTTTTATAAAAATTATTTATTTACAAATATAAAATATAATTAAAATTATAATAATATAAAATTATTTTTAAATAAATAATATTTTATATAGTATAAAAAAAATTAATTTAGCTAGCGTTAGTTTATAATTTATTATTTAAATATAATATTTATAATAACCTAGGTTATTATTAATAATTTTATTTATTTTTTAATTTTTAATAAATAATATAATTTTCTGCCGCTATAATAACTCCGCGAGCTAAACGTAATAAAATATAAAAATATATAAAAAACTACTAGCGTTAAAATATTATTAAAAGCTTATAAATCTTTTAAAAAAACTAATTATTAAAATATTTATATATAATTTTTAATATTAAATAAACTTAATATATTAATATAAAATTTAAAAAGTTTTATAAATAAAAGTTTAATAAAAAACTTTTTTAATAATATAATAATATTTTTTATTTAAAATAACTTAAAAATAATATATAAATAATATATATATTTTTTAACTATAAAAAAAAAAAATATTATTATTAATAAAATATTAATAATATTAAAAATATAAATAAAATAATTTATTTATATATTATTAAATATAAATTAAAAAATTATAGTAGTTTATAAACGTTATATTTAAATTTTTAATTTTTTATAAACTAATTATTATAAACTAGTTTTTAAAATTAAAATAAATTTTAAACTAATAAAATAACCTAATAATATTAATATAAATAATATATTATTTACTATAAAAACTATTAATTATTTTATTTTATAATAAAAAAAATAATTATTAAAAACTATAACTTTATTAAATTAATAAAAGTTTATAACTATTTAGTTTTTATTAATTTTATATATTTCTTATTATATAATAAAAATAAAATATATAAAAAACGTTATTTTATTTATTTATTTTATATAGCTTATATTATAAAATTTATTATAAATATTATTCAATATTTATATATTTTATTAGTTAAAAAAATATATTTTTATATTAAGCTTAGTTTTTTATTAGTTATTAATAAAAAGAATTTTAAACTATTAATTTTTAAATATATTAATTTTATTTTTATTAATTTAAATATGATAAGCTTTAATTATTTTAATAAACTTAGCTATTTTATTTGTTTTTTTAATATAAATATAAATATTATTCTTTATTATATTTTTAAAAATATTAGCTGGTTTTTTAATATTAAATATAATATAATTATTTAAAGTTTTAAACTTTAATAGCTTAATTAAAAGTATAATATATAGCTTGTTAATAAATAAAATATTAATAATTATATTAAATATTATATTAATAAAAGAATATTTATTAAACACGTGTTAATAATTAAAAATATAGTTATATATATTTTTATAAAAGTTTTTAAGGTTAAGTTTATTAATTTATTTATATATATTAATAATTTATTATTAAATATTATATTAATTATAATTATTATAATTATAAATAATATATTAAATTTAATATTAATAATAATTATTAAATTTATAATAGTTAAAACCCTTGATTTTATTATATTAGCTATAAAAATAATAAATATAATAACAACAACTATAAAAACTTTTATAGCTAATTTTTAAAAGGTTATATAGTTTTTATTATTATTATTTTTTTTAAATTTAACTTAGTTTAATATTTTTATAAATTTTAACTGGGATTTTTATTATATTTATAATTAATATAATTTTTAACGTTTTTATATTTATTATTATATATATAATAGCTTTATAAATTATTATAAAACAAAAACTATAATTAATTAATAAAAGTTTATAGTTAATTTATATATAAGCTTTTTTTTTGTTTTTAATTATAATATTATATATATTTATTATTATATATATATTTATAGCTATAAATTAATATTTTAAATATAATTATAAAATTATTAAATTTATAAAAAATAATTATACTACTAAAATAATTAATAATTATTTTATATAAATATAAAAAGTTATTTTTAATAAATATACCCGGCTATAAATTTTTATTTATAATTTTCTTTTTTTTATACTTAATAATTTTAAGTTTGTTTTATTTGTTTACGTTTTATATATAAAACTTAAACTTAGTTTCATTTATTAAAAATAATATAAATATTTTTAATTATTATAATAATATGTTTTTTATTTTTTATTAAATATTTAAATATATTTAAATAATTTTAATTAATAATTGTTTTTTTTATATTTAAAATTAATATAAACTTTTATATTAAGCTTAGTTAATACTATTTAAGCTTTAAATTAAAAATATATATAGCTTAAATATAACGTTTTATTATATTTATTAATATTTAAAGCTTTTTTAATAAAGATTTTTTTATCGGGAATTTTATTAGCTAAAATAAGTTTTTTTTTTTAGCTAAGTTAAAAATAAAAGCTAATTTGTTTTTATGAATTTTTTTTTTTTTAGTATTAAAATATTAGTTTAAATATTAAAAAAGCTTGTTTTAAAAAAATAATATAAATTTATAATATTTATATATATATTAAACAAGGTTAATAAATAATATTATAGTTATTTTTTTTAATCGGATTAAAAGTTTATATTTTTTTATATATAGCTTAAAAATACTAGTTAATTTATATTATTTATAATATTTATAATAAATAAATAATAAGTTAAAAATATAATAAAATATATTATTATAATAATTTTAATTATTTTTATATTAAAATTTATTAATTTTATTTATATTATTAATAAAATATATTTTATTTTATATATTATTATAATAATAATTTTTTTAATTTTAATTATATTTATAGTTATTATTATAATTTTAGTTTTAATTTTAATTTTATTTATAAATTTTTTTTATAATAAATTTAAATTTTATTTTAATTATTATAATATTTATTTTTATTATAATATAAATAGTTATTATTATATTAATAATTATTATTTTAATATTTTTAGTTAAAATATTATTTAAAAAAAATTTTATTTTAATAAAATAATAATTTAAAAAAATAAAAAATATTTTAATTAAATTTTTATATAAGCTTAATATTTAAATATTTTTTTTCCGTTTTATATTTTAAGCTATATTATACTTTTTTAATTTTTTATATATAATTATATAATATTTTATTATTTTTTAAAGCTTAGATTTAGTTTAAAATTTTATTATTTTATTAATTATAAATATTTTTTATAATATTTATTTAATTAAAATTATTATATATTAAAATATTATTAATATAAATATATTATAAATTTTATTAAATATAATATAAAATTATATTATAGTTTATAGCTATATTATATAAAATAAGTTTATTTTATAAGAATTTTTTTATTATATATTTTAAACAAGTTTTAAATTAGTTTTTATATTATATAATAAATAATATATAAAACTTTAATTTATAAAAAAAAAAAATTAAATATAAAACTAGTTTAAATAAAATATAATAATATATATAGTTTTAGTAGCTTAGCTAAACATTTAATATAATAACTATTTTTTTTTTTTATATAAATCGATTTTAATTTATATACTTTTATAGCTAATTAAAAAATAATAATATATAATAAATAATATAATTAATATAATTAATAATATTTATATATTGAATATATAAATATTTAATATTTATTTATAAATATATAATTTAAGGATTTTTTATATTAATTATATAAGGTTTATATATATATATTTATTTATAAAAATATGTTTTTTTTTTAATTTCTTTTTTTTTTTTTTTTTTTCGGTTAAGCTTATCGGATTTTTGTTTTTTATAGCTTTTTAGCCGCCGATTTTAATTTTCCGCTGTTTATTTTCGCGCCTGCTTTTACTAGCTTTCGCTTTATAATCGCTGCTTTTATATTCTTTTTTTTTTTTAATTTATTATATTTTTTTATTATTATTATTAAACTAAGCACGCTTATAACTATATATTTAATTATTATAAAACGCTTTTAATTATATATAATATTTTTATTTGCTAAAGCTATTTTAGTTAAGTTTAAAATATATTTTAGTTTAAAAAAGGTTTTTTTTTTAAAGTTTTTTATTTAATAGCTAATTTAAACTTTTTAAGCTATATTAGCTGTTAAAATAATTATAATATTTATACGCTTATAAATAAAATCGGTTTTATTTTATATTATTATTATTATTAATTTTAAAAACTTTTTATTTTATTTTAATTTAACGTTATATATTTTAAAAAATTATTAAACTAGTTTTTTAATATATTTAACTTTTAATATAAAAATAATAATAAATTAAATAATACTATAGCTTATAATATAAATAGCGCTATAGTTTAAAAAACTTTAATAAAATATTAAAGCTGTATTACTAGAGCGTAATTTTATTTATTAATAAGTTTTACTTGTTTATTATTTATTTATTATATAGTTTAAAATTTAATTAATACGGTTAAAAATATAAAAATATTATTATAAAAATTAAAGTTGTTTTATAATAGTTTTATTATTAATTATAGTTATTTTAAAAAATCCAAGTTAAATATAAAGCTTATATTTTAAAGCGTTACTAGCTTTATTTTTAAATAATTTAACCGCTTGCTATTAATATTATAAGTTTTTTATTTTAGCTTTTTTTTATAATAGTTTTTAACTTGTTTAAAATAATTATTAATATATTATTTATTGCTGTTAAACTACTTTTTACGCTAAGCTATTAAATACCAGCTATTTTGCTTAACTTTTAACTATTTATATTTTTATAATAAAAATAAAAACTATTATAATAAATAAATTAAATAAAAATAATTAAAATATTATTATAAAAATTATAATAAATTAAAATATAATTTATTTTATTATAGTTTAGTTTTAGTTTTGTTTTATTTAAAGTTTAATAATAAAATATAAAATTTTTAATTTTAAAATATTATGTTTAATTTTTAATAAATAATTTTTTTAATTTGTTTAACTATAGTTAATATTTTATAAATAAATAAAAAAAAAATTTTATAAGCTTTAAGCTTATTTTAAATTTAAATCGCCGGATTAATTAAACTATTTTTTTACGTTTATTTTATTTTTTATAACTATTTTTTTAGTTTTTAAAAATTTTAACTATTTTAAAAGCTATAATATTAATAGCTAATATTTATTAATTATATTTAATAAATTAATTTTTTTATTTAACTTTATAATATAATTAACTTTTATATATTAATTTTTTTATTATATTTTTTAATTTTTATTTATTATTAATATTTTTAAAATTTAATAAAAATATTTTTTAATTAAAAGTTAAATTTTAAAGCTTTAATAATTAAACTAAAAAAATATTATAAAAGCGATTATATTTTATAAAAAAATTAAAACAATATATTTATAAACCTACTTAGCTAATAATTTTAAATAATTTAAATAATTTAATAAATTTAAAAACTAGTTTATAATATTTAAATTTAAAGTTTTTAATAAATAATATTATTAATTAATTAATTTTATATTTTATTAATTTATACTTAATATTATAATAATTTATATATTTTTTGTTTATATTTTACTATTGCTTTATTAAAGCTTTATAAATTATATTTAATTGTTTAATTTAAGCTTATACTGCTAGTACTTTTTTTAATATAAAGTTATTTTTAATAAATAATTAAAACTTAAAAATATATTTTATTAACGTTTTAAATAATATTTTATTTATTATACTATTTATAATTAAATTTATAGTAAAATAAGCTTATAATAATAATTAAAGCTAATTTATTTTTTTAATATTTATAAAACAATATAAATAAGCTTTAATTATTTAATTTAATTTTTTTATTTAGCTATTAGTTTTAGGGTAAAAAGCTATTAATAATTATTGTTTAATTTTTATATAATAATAAAAATATAACTAAAATTTATTTATAAAAAAAAAACTTTAATTAAAAATTATATTAATAAATAATTTATATTTATATTTTATTTTTTAATAAAATAATATAGCTAATTTTATAGCTATAATTATAGTAAAAACAAAAAATAATAAAGTTATTTTTATAAATTAATTAATAATAACAAAAATAAAATTTATTATTTTTTTTTTATAAAAAATTAATAAAAATTTTATAATAAAATTTATAAATAATTCTTTTATTAGTATAAATAATATTAATAATAAATTAAGTTTATTATATTTTTAATAATATTTTGTTTTAGCTTTAAAATAAATTATATAGCTTTTTATATAGTTTTATATATATTTTTTTAAATATTTTTAATAAAATTTCCGTTTAATTAATTTTTATATTTAATATTTTTTAAAATAACTTATAAAAATATTATTATAATATAGTTTTATAATTTTAAAATAAAATAATTTTTAAAAAAAAATATAAACTTTTTTATTATAAAATAATAATAGTTTTAATTTTAATTATTATTATTTTATAAATAATTTTTTATTAATTTATTTTATAAGTTTATAATATTTAAAGTTATATTTTTATATTTTTTTAATAAGTTTTTAAAGATTTTTAAATATATTTTAAGCTTAAGAATTTTTATTATATATAGTTATTCGCGCGTAGTAATATATAACTACTTATATAAAAATAATATATTTACGGAATAAATATATAATAAAAACTTTTTTTACTAGAATATTTAAAAGTTTATTTTAAGCTTTTATTTATACTATAGCTATTTTTTCTTTTATTATAAAAAATAAATTAATATTAAAATAAGTATTATTTATATAATCGGGCTTTTTTAAAATAATATTAATTTTATTTTATTTATTTAGCTTATATTATATAATAAAATTAAATAAAGCTAAATATATATATTATTTAGCTTATTTTTTATTTAGCTTTAAAGTTTTTATAAATATTTAT
>MU620106.1:0-10737 GCA_025201785.1 Xylaria longipes
AAATAAAATAATTTAAATTTATAATATAATATAACTTTTTAATTATTTATTGTTTTAAAATAAAAAATATAATAATAAATATTATATTAAAAAAATAAAAAAACCTTTAAACTTAAAAAAATAAATTAAAAAGTTAACGTTATATAATATTATTTTAAATAATAAACAAACTAGGTTTTTTTTTTATTAATAAAATTTTAATAATTTATAATTTTAATATATTATTAAAAATTAATATTTTATTAAAAAAAATATTATTAATAAATAAAGTTTTTTAATAAAACTAATAATTTTTAAAACTAAAGCTTTATAAAGTTAAAATTTAAAAAAGCTAAAGCAAAAACTAAGCTTTAAACAAAAAATTAATAATATATAAAAAACGTTTAATAATATTAAAAATAAACTATTTATATACTTAAATTATAAAAAAAATATATAATTAAATAACTATAACCTACTTAAGCTAGAGTAAAACTTAATAGCTTATAGCCGCTTAGTACTAGTAGCTAGGCTTAGCCGTAAAATATAACTAATATATATTTAACTACCTTATATACTAACCGGCTAAAGTTTTTTAAAATTGGACTTTAAAATTATTATAGCTAATATTAATCCTGCTATACTTTTTTAAATATTTAATTATAAATTTTAAAAAAATAACTATTAATAAAAAATATAAAAACTTAATATTTATTATTATAAATTAATTAAATAAGCTTTTATAGTTAATATTTTATAATAAATTAATAACTGTTTAAAATATTATTTAATTATACTATAAAAACTTTTTCCGCGTTTATAAATTATTAAAAAAAATTAATTTTAACTAAAAACTATAATTTATTTTAGCTTTTATAAATAAATTAATAAAAATATTTAATATTAAATAAAAATTATTTTTTTTAAAATATTATAAATTAATAAAACAAACTAAAATTATAATTAAATATTTTAATTAAAAATTATAATTATTTTATAATTATTATTAAAATAATTAAACTAAAATATTATTAATAATAAACTTTATAATAGTTTTATTATTATATAAATTTATAAATCTTTAACTTTATAAAGTTTTATTTAGTTTTTTAATATTTATATATTATAACTAGCTAAGCTATATTATAAATATTATTAAATTATCGGCTAAAAAATAATTAACCTATAAAAAAACGTAAAAAATAGCTTAAACTATTAAAAAATATATAAAAATAATATAAACTATTTTAAAACAAACCTAAAATAAAATAATTTAAAAAAAAAACTAATATTAATAAAAACTTAATTTTAATATTAATAATTATATATTTATTATAAAAAAACGTTAAACTTAAGCTATTAATAAACCTTTTAATAAACTAAACTATTTAATAACTTAATAATATTTTAAAATAACTAAACAAATAATACCTATAACTTTTTATTTTAAAATACTTTTAAACTAATATATTTTTAACCTTTATTATATTAATTATTTATAAAAATACTTAAACAACTTATTATTAAAATAAAAAACTAAACATTTTAAAAATAAATTTATATTTTTAAAAACTAATAAACTTAAATAAAAAATTAAATATATATAAACTTTTTATATATATTATAAAAAAATATTATAATATTAAATTAATTAAAAAAACTAAAAATTTAATAAATAATAATATTTTATAAATAATTTTAAAAACTTTCCGAAGTTATTGTTTATATTTTATTATAATAACTTTAAATTTATAAAACTATTAAAAAAATTAAAAAAATAGCTAAAAGCTGTTAAAAAAAATAAGTTTAAAAATATATATTTAAATAATAATATATTAAAAAAAACGCTTAAAAAAAAATACTTCGTTAATTAAAAAAATAAAAAATAAAAAGCTAAATAAAAAACAGTATTAAAAAAATAATATTTATTAAATTATAAAAATATTTTAAAACGCTCCTATAAAATAAAAGCTTATAATATAATAGCTAAAAAGTAAATATTTAAAATAAATTTTTTTTTTATTAAAAAATAACTTTTTTATAAGTACTAGGTTTAAATCTCGGGGTAAGATTTTTTTAAAAAAAAAAATAGTTATAGGCTAGCTAACTAACTTTAATAAATAACCCCTGCAGGGCTTATTTTTAATTATATAATTAACCACTTATATATATAAGAATATTTATTTATATAATTTTTACTATAAATATTTTTTTTTTCTTTATCCTTTAATTAATATATAAATAAAACTTTAACTAAAAGCTTTACTTTTATAAAAAACATTAAATATAATATTAAATATAATTTAAAAGTTTTATTATTATTATTAAATATATATTAAAATATTATATTATTTTAAATTTATTATTAAAAATAATTATAAATTTATTTATAAAATAATTATATATATTATATAAATAAATAATTAAAATATATTATATATAATTAATATTATAATAATATTTTAAACAATTATTTTTTTAAAGTTTATATTTATATAAAAATTTAATTAATATTATATATAATTTAAAAATAAACTTTTTATTAAATAAATTTTAAAACAATATATAAATAATAAATATATAATATTATAAAATATTTATTAAAATATATTAAATTATTAAAAAATTTAAATAAATATATAAATTATTAAAAAAAATATATAATATTTTAAAAAAAAAATTAATATATAAATAAATAATAAAGTAATTTTATAAATAATAATTAAACTAAATAATTTTATATTTATTTTTTTTATTTTTAAAATATATTTAAATATTAATAAAAACTTTTTATTTTTTAACCTTTATATAAAAATTAAAGTTAATTATATAATTAAAAAACGAAATAAATTATTATTATATAATATATATTTTTTTTTAAAACAAAGTTTTAATATAAATAAAAAGATTTTAAAAAACTTAATATAAAATTAAAATAATTAAAAAATTAAATATTATTATTAATTTAATTAATAAATTAATATATTTTTTTTATTAATATATTAATTATATTATTATATAAAAAGTATTTAATCTAAAAAAGTAAAAAATAATAATATATAATTAATATAGTTAAAAATAATAAAAAAAGAATATAATTAGTTAAAACAAAACTTATTATATATTTATTATATAATATTAAAATATTGTAAATATTTTTAATTTTAAAGAAATAACAAGTTTTTAATTTAATAACTAAACTATATATAAATATAATTATTATAACTTTTAAAAAATTATTTAAATAATTAAATATAATAAAAATTAATAACCTTATTATATAAAATATTTTTAAATTTATTATATATAATTTAAATATTTTTAAAAAATATATATATTTTAATTTTATTTTATATAAAAAATAAAAAATAAAAATATTAAACTATATAAAAAATAAAACTAGTTATATAAAAGTATAATAATATGAAAAAATTTAACTTTTATTAAATTATAAATAATTTAATAAATAAATTAATAGTTAATTTTAACCTTTAACCTTAGCTTTATATAAAACTTTAAAATATTATTTAAGCTTATGTTTAGTTAAAGAATAAGCTATTATATAATATTTATATTTATTTACCCTTTAAGCTAATAAATAAATATTCTTTAAAAATTATTTTATAAATTATATAATTATTATATAGTTTAATAAAATTTAAGCTATATTAATTTAAAATTTATTATTAATATTATTAAAAAACATTTAAAATATAAATATTTATATATAATTTATATAATTTATATTAATTATTAATATATAATAAATTAAATATTTGTAAAATAATTTAATTATAAATATATAATATTTTAAACTTTATTATTTTAAAATATTTAATATAAAAAAGATTTTAATAAACAAAGATTTATATAAAGCTAAAAAGAAATTTATTTTTTAACTATTTAATTATATTTAATAATAATAAAACATTTATATATAAATATAATATTATAATAACTTAAAAAAACTAAACGAAAAATCTAGCTAAAATTAACTTATATATAAAAAGCTTTATTTAAACTTATATTTTTTAATAAATTAAAACAATATATATTAATAATATATATTAATTAAAACTAACGTATAATTTTATTATTATAGTTTAAATAATTAATTTATAGTTAAATAATATTAAAATATTAAATAAATAAATTAAATAATAAAATAATTATTTATTTTAAAGTTTTATATTTATTATTTTTAATTTTTATTATATAAATTATTTATAAATAATATAAATATATATTAAAAATTAAATAAATATAAATAAATTTATAATATAATAAATAGTTTTAATAATAGTATTATTTTTTATATTATTTTTTAAAAAGTTATGAAAACGTTTAATTTATTTTTAATATTTATTATTTAATATTTAAATTTTATATTATTATATAATTATTTAATTAAACTAAACATAATATAAAAATAAAATTAAATAATTAATATTATATTTTTTTTAAAATTATATAAAACAAAAGAACTTTTTAAAATAAAATAAATTAATAATAAAAATAACTTAATAAATATATTTATAAAATATACGTTAAACTAAATATTTAAAACTTTAATTTTTATTAATAAATTATTTATATAAATTAAAATATTTATTAAAAAACTAAAAAAAAATATATATATTATATATAAATATTAAAAAAAATAAAAAATAAGAAAATAATAAAACATATTTTATTTATATATTAAAAAGCTAAAATATATAATTATTTGTTTTTTTTTTGTTTTTTAAATTTTTTTTTTTTTTAATTACGTTTAAAGTTTTTAGTTTTATATAATTATTAAATATAAATAATATATATATTTTTTAAAAATTTAAAAATTTAATAATAATTTAAAAATAATAACTTAATATAATATTAATAATTATTTTAAAAATTATTTATATATAATAAAGTTAATATTTTTTAGTTTTAAATTAAAATAATTTAAAAATATTTTTTATAATAAATAAAGTTTATTAAAAGATTAATAAAATTATTGATATTTAATATTTTAATTAAAATATTATATAATAAAATAATATAAATAATAGTTTTTTTAATTTATTATATAAAAAAATATATTAGTTTAAAAATATATAATAAATTATTTATATAAAAATAAAATTAAAATATATATATATATTTATATATTAATTTTATTTAAGTTTTTAATAAGTTTAATAATTAAATAAAAAATTATAAATTTTTATATAATTATTATATTTTAAATAAAAATAGTTTTAAAACTATAAAATATTATTTAAAATAAACAATAAAGCGTATAAGCAAATAAAAATAACAGCAGGAATAACAGCAGTTATTTTATTATTATTATTAATATTATTAATATTATTTAATAGTTTTATTATTAATATAATATTTAAAACAATAAAAAAACTTTATATATAAAAATAATAATAATAGTAATAAAAGTAATATTACTACTATTATTTTTATTATTTTTATTATTATTATTATATAATAACTATTATTTTTTAACTAATATAATTTTAAAATAATAACTAAGGTATATATATAATAAATATATATATATTTATATTTATAAGCTTAGAAAAAAAAAAAAAATTAGCAGAAAATAATTTATTTTTAAATATAAAAGCTAAAAACGTACGTTTTATTTAATTTTAAGTAAATATTTTAAATAATAAAAAAATTTAATTATATAAAAAAAAAAGCTTTATATTAGTTTTTTTTTATATAATATATATTATATTATTATATAACTTTTATAAAATAAATTAAAAATCTTTTTTTAAAACTAATAGTTTAATTTATTAATATTTTATTTTTTTAACTATAAATTAATTATACGTTATAATTTATATTTTCTTTTTATATTTAAACTTTTTAAATTATTTAATAATTATATAAAAGTATATTATAGTTAAAAAAAAAAAGCTATTATTATAATATTAAAATTAATTATATATATAATTATTTATATATAAAGATATATATATAATATTAATAATTAAGTGTTAGTTTAATTACTTTTATAGCTTGATTAAATAAATAATATACGTTTATAAAATCTTTTAACTTTAAAAAAATTTTATATATAAAAGCGTTTTTTAATATATATTTAATAAAATAAATAAATAAATTAATATATAAAGCTATTTAGTTTACTTTTTTAAAAACGTATAATATTATACTTTTTAACTACTTAATAAATAAACTATTATAATAATTAAACGTTTATAATTAAATAATATATATTAATAATAACTATTTTATTTAAATATATAATTATAATATAAGTTTATATAATATTATTAAATATAAAATATAATTATTATTTATTATTTATATAAATAATTAATAATTATTAATTTTAATTTATTTTACTTAATATAATAATATATTTATTATTTAATTATTTATATAAATTATATAACTTTAAACAATTTATATTAATTTTTTTATTAATTATAATATAATAATTTAATTAAAAAATATTATAATAATAATTATAATATTTATAAAGTTTTTAAGCTAATTTACTTTTTTTTTTAAATTATTTTTATTTTATATATAAATCTTTTTTCTTTTATATTATTTATTTATTTTTATTATATTTTTATTAAAGCTTATAATTATTAATTTTTTTATTTTTATATTAGTTTTAATAATATTAATTATTATAGTTTGTTTTTAATTTTATTTCTTTTAAAAAGTTAAGTTTAATATTAATAATTATTTAATTATTAAAATTATTATATATTATATTATTTTAATATAGTTATTATATTAATTTATTAACTATTATATTTTATATATTAAAAAATAAACATTTTAAATATTATTATTTATATAAATTCAATTATATAATTTAATTAAGCTTAATATATTAATTTTTATAAAAGAATCTTTGTTTTATAAATCTTTATAATAGTTATATAAATAGTAATTTATTTAATTATTATATAAATAATTACTTTATTTTTTATTAACTTTATTAATTATAATTTAAAGTTCTTTTTAATATTTATTTTTAAACTAATATTATATATAATTATTTAATTATTTATTAAGTTTAATTAATATTAATATATTACAACTTTTAAAAAATATTTTAATATTTTAAAGATTTTTCAAGTTATTATTATTATTAATATATTAATTAATAATTTATGTTTTTTAATATTATAATTTTAATAATTTTTAATTTTTAATTTTTTAATTATAAAATTATAAACTATAATTATTTTTAATTTTAATTTTATTATTATTATTATAAATATTAAATAAACTATCTTTTTAGTTTTTAAAGTAATAAATTAAAATAATAACTTAACTTATATATTTAAATATTATTTTATTATTAAATATATTATTATAATTATATATTTATTATATATTAACTTATAGTTAAAATAAATATAGTTATAATTAATATTTATTTATTAATATTTTAATTTAAAGAGTTACGGCTAATAGCTTTAATAATAAATGGTTAGCTTATATATATAAATATAATATATTTAGCTAAGTTATAGCTTATATTATAGCTTATTTATATATATATTTAAATATAAATTATTTAAATAATTTATTATTAAAAATTAAAGCCTTTAAAGCTATTTTAGTTTTTTACTTTATAATTAATATATAAATTTAAGATTTATTATATAAAATTATAAATATATTTTTATAATTATTATAACTTTTTTAAAACATTATTAATAATTAATTTATTATTTTCTTTTTATTATATAATTTTTATTAATAAAATAAAATATTTATAGCTAATTTATTTATATATTTTTATATAAAATTATTAATTATAATTTTTAAAAGCTTATAAATAATTTTATAAAAGTTTATATAATAGTTATTTTTTATAGCTAAATCTTTTTTTTTTTAAACTTTTATAGCTTTTTATTTATAATTAACTTTTTAATTAATTTATTTATTTTTTTTTAAAAAACATTTTATAGTTTATTTTTTATATAAATTATATATATTTTAAACTTATAAATAGTTTAATTAATTCTTTATTTAAATTTATTTTTATAGCTTTTAATTTAATTTTAATTTTAATTTATTATTTTTATTTTTATATTTAAAAATATAAAAAATTTAATTTTATATTAAAAATTATTTTTTTTTACTTTATCGTTATATTTTTTTTAATAGCTTAATTATAAACTAAGCTTATTATAATAAATATAATAAAAATAACAGGTTTAAAAACTTAATTTATTTATTATTAAAAGCTTATATTTTATATAAAAAAAAAAGGAAAAAAAAAGCGTAATAAGTATAAAAATTTATACCTAGATATATATAGCCCGCGAAGGTATTTTTATAGTTATTTAATGAATACTAGCTAGTAAATATTATAGCCCTTGTATAAACCACTAGCTACCCTAGCTATATTAACTATATTAGCTATATATAACGTTTAAGCTATAATATTACGGCTTAATATATTTAAAACTTTATTTAAATAATTGTTTAAACTATTAAAAACAGTTTTTTAAATTAATTTACGGCTAAAATTAATTTAATCTTTTAAAACTATATAAATAAAATTATTTAGTTTTAAGTTATTTTAAATAATTATATTATTATTATTTTAATATAAAAACTTTATTTTATTTTATTTTATTTTTATTTTATTTTTAGCTTCGCTAAATTTTATATATAGTTATTTTTATTTAAAAATAAATTATATAATTAGTTTAAATAAAATTAAATTTATTTATATAAATAAAAAACTTAAATAAAAAATTTAATAAATTATAAAACTTAATAAATAAAACTTTATTATAATTATATTAATATTTAATTAAATTTATATAATTTTAATAAAATTATAAAAATATTATATAAACTAAAATTAAAAAATTAAAAAAATAATAATATAATATATATATTTTTTATAATTTAAAAAAGAAATAGCTAAAATATAAATATTTTAATATAATTTAATATTTTTTATATTTAAAATTTATATATAGTTATTTTTATTAATTATAAACTAAAATTAATATTTATAAAAAGTTTTTTAATAAATATAATATTTTTATAAACTTTTTATTTTATTTTAAAAATACTTTTAAATAAAAATATAAATTAAATAATTAATATTATAATTAAATATTATATTTATATATTAATAAAAATAAAACTTTAACAATATATATTATTAAATAACTAAAAAAGTATAATATTATATGTTTAAAAAAAAAATAAATAAATAGCTTTTTATATTAATTTATTTAACTAACTAGTTAAATATATAAAAAAAAAGCCATTGTATATAAAATTCTCCTATAAATAAAGAATTTTATAAACATATACTATTTGCTTAATCAGGCTATAAAAGCAATTAAGCAACTGTTTAATTATTAATATTATATATACATCTTTATATATAAGTAGCTTTATAAGCAGTTAATTTAAATATTATAATATTAGCTTTTTTTTTTTTTAACTATAACGTACTTTTATATAATTATTAAATAATTTAAAAATTTAAACATAAAAAAAAAATATAAAGTATAACATATAATTAATTTATAGCTAAAAGAATTAAATATTAATAAATTAACTTATTAGTTTATAAAAAAAATACTTTTTATTTATTATATAAAAATTATATAATAACGTAATATTTATTATATAAAAAAAGCTAATATATAACTTCCTTTTATATATAACTACTTTTTTTTGCTATTTAAAAATGTTTGTTTTAAATTAAATAAAGTGTACGCTTTTAGCTTTTATATTTAAAAATAAATTACTTTCTGCTACTTTTTTTTTTTTTTTTTTTTTTTTTAAGCTTACGAATATAAATATATATATATATTTATTATATATATATTTTAGCTGTTATTCTAAGGTTATATTAATTAAAAAATAATAGTTGTTGTATAATAGTAGTAATAATAGTAATAAAAATAGTAGTAGTAGTACCGCTTTTACTATTATTATTATTACTTTTATATATAAAGTTTTTTTATTGTTTTAAATATTATATTAATAATAGGACTATTAAATAATAATAATAATATTAATAATAATAATAAAATAACTGCTGTTATTTTTATTGTTGTTTTTATTTATTTACGCTTTTTATTGTTTATTTTAAATAATATTTTATAATTTTAAAACTTTTTTTATTTAAAAAATAATAGTTATATAAAAGTTTATAATTTTTTAACTAATAATTAAACTTATTAAAAACTTATATAAACTTTTTATATAAATATATATATATATATTTTTTTTTTTTTTATAAATAATTTATTATATATTTTTAAGCTAATATATTTTATTATATAATAAACTAAAAAAGTTATTATTTATATTATTTTATTATATAATATTTTATTTAAAATATTAAATATTAATAACTTTATTAATATTTAATTAAAGTTTATTTATTTTAAAAAGTATTTTTAAGCTATTTTAATTTAAAGCTAAAAAATAATTATTTTATTATATATAAATAGTTTATAAAACAGTTATTAATATTATATTAAGTTATTATTTATAAGTTATTATTAAATTTTTAAATTTTAAAAAAATATATATAAAGTTTATATTTAACAATTATATAAAGCTAAATATTTTTAATATAATTAAAAAAATAAAAAAAAAAGTTTTTTATTTAAAAAAAAAAAAAAAACATTTATATATTTTAGCTTTTTAAAATATAAATAAAATATTTTTTATTATTTTTTATTTTTTTATTTTTTTTAATATTTATATATAATATATTTTTTT
>MU620107.1:0-10635 GCA_025201785.1 Xylaria longipes
CTTGTTTATTTAAATTAAAAATATATTTAAAAAAAATATTTTTTTTAATTAAATTAAGTTTATATATATTAGCGTAGGTTTTATTATATATAGTATATTTATTTATTTTATTGCGTATTATAATAATAAAAACGTTATAAATTTTAAAAACGTGTTAAATATTAATTTTTTTTACTAATCGGATAGCTTTAATAGTAAAAATTAAATTAGTTTTTTTTATTTAAATAAACATTATATTGTTATAAAATTATTACGCGATAAAAATAAAATATACGCGTTAATAAAAAAAGTGCGCAACTTGTTTATATATATAACTTATTTATAAACTATATTATATAATATTTTTATAACTTTATTAAAATTATTATAAATTTAATTAAAAATTAATATAATTATAATAAAATTATATTTATTAAGTTTTATATATATAAAACTAAGTTTTATAATTTATTAAACTTTTTATTTAAGTTTTTTATATATATAAATAAACTTAGCTTTATTTAAACTAATCGTATTATTATTAATATATAATTTATTTTTAAATAAAAATAACTATATAATAAATTTAATTAAACTAAATAAATAAAAAAATTTAAATAAAATAAAATAAAGTTTTTATATAAAAATAATAATAATATAATTATTTAAAATAGCTTAAAGCTAAGCGATTTTATTTTTATAGTTTTAACGGATTAAAACAATTTTAATTATAAATTAATTTAAAAAGTTATTTTTAACGTTTTAAATAACTGCTTAAATAATGTTTTAAATATATTAAATAATAAACTTAATTTATAATTAAACTATTAAAAAACATATAACTATAAATTAAAATAAAATAATTTTTAATATAAAATTAAATATTTTATACTTTTAAATATAAATATAAAACTAATAAATTAAAATTAAAAGCGGGTAAAAAACTATAAAAATAAATCTAAACAAAAAATTAGCTAAACTATTTATAAAATTAAAAAGAATATACTTATAAGTTTAAAATATATATAATTTATATAAAAAGTATACTATAAAGTATTTAAAAAAAACTAATTAAAAGGTTAGTTATAAATAAAAGGCTTTAAAAGGTTTAAAATAAAAAGTAAAAGTAGTTATATAAAATAGTTATTATATAAACCTTTATAAAATTGCTTACAAGCTTCCGAAAATTATAATTAGCTATTTTATATAAAAATATATAAATAAATTAGCTCTAGGTATTTTACTTTACTAGTAAAAATTATTTAATAAAAAAAAATATAATAAATTAATTGTTAATAACGTTTAAAAAAGCTTATAATTATTATAAAAATATATTTATAGTTTTATATAATAAATTTTAAATTTATATATTAATTATAAACTAAAAAGAAAAGTAGCTTTAAAGGCTGTAATCTTTAATAGTAAGCTATTTAAATAATTTATAATTAAATATATATATAAGTAAGCTATAGCATTAACTATAACCTAGCTATATATATTACACTTATATATATAAGCTAACTATTTATTATTAAAGCTGCTAGCTATACCTTTTAGCTAAAGTTATTAATAATAAGTTTTAACGCGTTATAAATATTAAAAGCTTTTTATTATTATATAAAAAATATTTTTTAATATTATATATTAAATAATATAAATTAATATTTTTTATAAATAATTTAAGTTATTATTTTTTATAAATAAATATTTATTAAATAAAAAGTTTTAAAAAAGCTTTTAAATAAAGCTTATTTATATTAAGCTTATAAAGCTCGGTAAATATATAAATTAAATTATAACTATGTTTTTATTAATATTTATTTATATATTTATTTAATTTTTTTTATATTTTTTATTTATAGTTTTTAATAATATTTATTTATTAATATATAATATAGTTTTATTATTCTTTAAACCGCGTAATAATTATTTTTAAAATAATATAAAGCTTTAGCTTTATTAATTTTAATTTTTTAAATTATTATAAAATTATATTTTATTTTTTTAATATTTTTATAATATTATAATAAAAATTTTTTATTTTATTTTAATATATAATTTTTATTATAATTAAAATAATAAATTATTTTATAATAATATTTAAATTATATTTTTTTTTAGCAAATAATTTGCTTTTATTAAGCTTTTTAAATATAGTTGTTTTTATTTTTAGTATTAATATAATAATAATATATTAAACAATTATAATAACGTTATTATTATTTTAAAACTTGTATAAATAAATAATATATATTATTTTAATAAAACTTTTTCTTTTTATTTTTTTAAGTAGATTTTTTTTATATTTTATAGCGTTTATTATAGTTAATATATTTAAAAGTAGCTTTTTTTATTTTTATAAAATATATGTTTTTTTTTAAATGTTTAAAAGCTTTATAGTAGTTATAACAGGTTTTTTTAAAATAATAAGCAGTAATATAATTATATTTATAATAATTAAAATATTATTAAGTTTTTATTTTAAGTATAAATAATTTATAGCTAAACAGCTATATTTTTTTATAATAGTTTATTATTATAAAGTTTTTAAACTATTTATAATATATTTATATAAAATAAAATAAAACTATAACAAGATTTAAAGTTTTTTTAAATATATTTATTTATATATAAAGATTTTTAAATAAATAGCTATTAAAATAGCTTTAAAAGTTTTATTAGCGTAAATTTTTTTTTAAACGTGTTAAAAAGATTTTTTTAACTATTATAATAAATTTTTTATACTATAGTTTTATATTTATTTTAAAAATAGTTATAATTTATTTATTTTTATTAATTTCTTTTAAAAAGCTTTTTATTAAAAATAATTATTATATTTTTATTATATAATTGTTTTATTATAATAAATTTTATTTTTAAAAATATTATATTAATTATTATAATAATTATTATAAGTTTACGCTTTATTATTACTAGTTTTAATTTATTAATTTTTATAAATATTTTTTTTATTATATTTTATTAATAAAGCTTTTATTATAAAAGTTTATTAAACTTTTATAGCTGTTATTTTTTAAGTTTATATTATAATAATAAACGCGTTTATTTTTTTTAAAGCTGTTTATTAAGCTTTATTAAAATTATAGTAAATAATTAATATATTAAGGTTTAATTTTTTATTAATAAGTTTTTTAATAATATTACGTTTTTTAAAAGCTTTTAATTATTTTATTATTTTTTTTGTTTTTAATATTTTATTATAAAAAAAGCTTTTTATTTATTTTTTATTTATTATTAATTATAATATAAGCTTAACGAACTTATTAATTATTTTATATTAATTTATAAGCTTGTTTTTATTTTTAAAAGCATGTTTTTAAAAAGTGTTAATAAACACGTTAAATATAAATTTTTTAACGCGCGAAGTAAACGTGTTAATATATAAATTATTTATTATTATATTAATAGCTTTTTTTATATATATTACTGTTGTTATTATTATACGTATTTTATATTAAAGTATTTTTTATTAGCTTTTAAATATTTTTAATTATATTAAGTTATTTAACAAGCTTATAAAATTATTTATAATAATAATTAAAAGTTAAAAAAGTCTTAAGCTATTATATTAATAATTTTCTTGATTTTTAATATTTTTATTTAATTAATTTTAATTATAAGCTTTAAATTTATTAAAAAAAAAACCTTATTAATATTTTTATTTATAATAAAATTATTAATTAAAATATTTTTATATAAAAAGTTAGTTTTTTATATAGTAATTTATATTTTTAAATATTTCTTTAAAGCTTTAAATAAAATAAACTAAGAACTTATTTTATAAATAAGCTTTTTATAATTATAAAAAACAATATATTAATATATTTAATTAAAAAAAAGTTTATTATTATATTTTATTAAAAATTTAAAACTTAAATAAAACTATTTATTAAATAAAAATAAAGTATTAATTTAACTAAATAATTACTTTAAGTTAATAAAGTTATTATATAATATAGCTTTTATAGTTAAGGTTTATAAGTTATATATATGTTTAATTTAATAATTGCTTGTTTTTATAATATTTAGCTTTTTTTAAACATTATTTTAAATATTATTATTATTTATTTATATATATATTATTTTATAATAATAATATTATATTATATTTATTACTTTTTAATATATTATTTATTATATTAACTTAGTTCTTTTATTATGTTTTAAAAACTGTTATAAATCTTTAATAATAAATAGCTTAAAATTATTGTTTATTAAATATACTTTTTAATAAATAATTATATAGTTTATTATATTATACGTTAATTTAATAACTTTATTTAAAATAAAATATTTTATTTTTATATTTTATTTAATTTTAATATATGATTAATATTTTAATTTAATTATTATAAAATTAAAGCTAAAAGCTTTATTATTTATTTAAAAAAAACTAAAAACTATTAATATAAAATATTATTTATTTTTATTAATATTAAACTTTTTTAAAATAATATTTTTAATAAAAACCTTTAAAATGTTTATGTTAATAAGCCGTTATTACTATTATTTACCCTGCTTTATAAAATAGCTATTTAATAATAACTACTATATATAATTAATAGTTTATATATATTATTAGTTTTACTAATAATATATATAACTTATTTTTTTAATTCTATATCCTATTATTTTATTTTAGTTTATTTTATTAAAATAATATTTTTATTATTATTTTATTAAAAAAATAATACTAAGTTATTATTTCTTTAATTTTATAAAATTATAAAAATATTTTTTATAGCAGTAGTTCTTTAATATAAGCGTATACTTTTTATATAAGCCATAGGTTTATTTATATTTAGCTAACGCTATAAACTATTAATTAAACCTATTAAAATAAATATTATATAGCTGATTTTTAACGCTATTAATCTTTTTATACCTTTATTTTTATACTCCTTATAAAACTTTAAAATAAATTAATATATAATATTAAAACAAGCTTAATAAACCATTTTTATATTTTAATAATTATTTAATTATAAAAATTAAATTAAAATATACTTAATAATTAAAATTAAAAGCCTTTTTAACCTAGGGGTAAAAAAGCTTAAGCTTTTAAAACTTTTTATTTAATAAAACCTTTTTTTTATTATTATTTACTACTTATTAATTATTATCTATTATTTATTAAATATATATAATATTTTAAATAATAATTAAAATAATAATTAAAACAATAACTATATAAAATATAAATAATTTATTAGCTTTTTTTTTTAAACAATTATAAAAGCTTAATAAAAAAAACAAAAATATACTAGCTATATTTTAAACAGCTGTATTATTTGCTTAATAAAAACGTAAACAAATTTTTATTAAAAAATAAAAATTAAGTTTAAATAATTAATATAATTTGTTTAACTAGCTAGTAATTATTATTATTATTATTTATATTTAATTTATTTATTAATTATTAAATTATTTATATAAATTTTTCTTTTATAAATTTAATAACTAGTTTATTTTTTATATTAATTATTAATTTAAACTTAAAATAAATATAAAACTTAATAAGTTTAAAATAATTAATATATAAATATAAAACTAAATAAGTTTAAAATAATTAATATATAAGTATAAAATTAAATAAGTTAAAAATAATTAATATAATTATTACATAAATAATTTATTAAAAAAATTTTTTAAATAGCTATAATAGTTTAATAAAAAGGACGGAAATATATTAGCTATTTTTTTAAACAGCTATATTATTTGCTTAAAAAAAGCGTAAGTAAATTTTTATTAAAAAATAAAAATTAAGCTTAAATAATTAATATAATTTATTTAACTGGTTAATAATTTAATAGGGACCCCTAAGGGGTTTATCTTAATAGGCTACTATTGTTAGTGCTTACCCCGCTCCGCGGGGTAGCTATTTAATAACAGCTACTATATATAGTTAGTAGTTTATATATATTATTAATTTTACTAGTACTATATATAACCTACTTTTTAAATTTTATATTTTATTATTTTACCCTAGTTTATTTTATTAAAGTAGTACTTTTATTATTGTTTTATTATAAAAATAATACTAAACTATTGTTTTTTTAATTTTATAAAGTTATAAAAATATCTTTTTTATAGCGGTAGTTTGTTAGTTTACGCGTATATTTTACGTGTAGGCTGTAGGTTTATTTATATTTAGCTAACGCTATAAACTATTAACTAAACTTATTAAAGTAAATATTATATAGCTGATTTTTAGCGCTGTTAATCTTTTTATATTTTTATTTTTATATTTCCTGTAAAGCTTTAAAATAAGCTAATATATAACGTTAAAATAAGCTTAATAAAGTATTTTTATATTTTAATAGTTATTTAGTTATAAAAGTTGAATTAAAACATGCTTAATAACTAAAGTTATTGTTAATTTTATAAATATTACGGATTTTTTTGCTGCTAATTATAAAAAAAAAAATATTAATAAGCGTACTTATTAACTTATTAAAAGTACGTATACTTTTAATTAAAAAGTTTAAACTTAAATAAAAAGTATTTATATTTTTTTTTTTTTTTTTTTTTTTTATACGGTTTATTTTATTATTTATATTTTTATATATTATTAAGTATACTATTTAAAAATAAAATTTTATTTTTTTTAAAATTTTTATTTAATATTATTTTAAAATTATTATCCGATAAAAATATTTTTTAGCCTAGGCGAATAACTTATTTAGTATTTAAAATAATAAATATAGAACTATTTTAGCTAATAATATTAAGCTTTAATCCTAAAACTATTAATTTTATTTTAAAGCAGCAGTAAACTATTAAATTAAACGTAAAATTATTATATAAAGATATTAAAAATATTAAAAACGTTATAAAACTAGTTAAAAATTTAAGCTAAAAGCTAAACAGTTTAATATAATTTTAAAAATATAAATATTAAATTTTTAAAAACGTTTTTTTATTTATTATTTTTAATTAAAGCGCTTTTTAAAATACTAAAACTTAAAATAGTATAAATAAAAATATATAAAATAAGTTAAATAATATGCTTTTTTTATAGCTTAAAAAAAAAGAATATAAAACCCTGCTATATTTTTAGCTAAAAGCAAGAATTTTAATATATTTAGCAAAAATCCCTTTAAAAATAACTTTAATAATAACTTTAATAATAACTTTAATAAATATTATTATAATAAATAAAACTAAAAAGCTACGCCTGGTATTATTTTTATATTTATAAAAAATAATATTTATAAAATTAAATATAATAATATTAGTATTTTAAACTTTAAATAAAATAACCTTAAAAATAAAAAAGTTATTATTAATAATAAAAATATTATTTATATTAATATATATATATTTATATTTTAAATTAATATATTATTTAAATATAAAAAAACATAAACGTTAAATATTAATTAAATTATAAAATTATTTAATTATTTTTTAATAGGTTTTATTTTATTTTAATAAAATAAAAAAGTTAATTTTAATAATTATTATATTTAATATAAAGCTAGTTTTAATAAAGTTTTTTTTAAGCTTAAAAATTAATTTAAAACTTGTTTAAAATATATAATAAAAAAATTCCTATAAAGTAAACTTATTTTATATAATATAGCTATAAACTATAATATAATTTTATAATATATTTAGCAAAAATTATAATACGCTTACGCTAATAATATTTTAATATATAATAATTTTAATTAAATAAACGTTATAAAAAATATTTATAATTAATAAAATAATAAAATTTTAAACTAAATTTAAGCTTTAAAAAATAAAAAAATATTATAAAATTATATATAAAAGGTTAAAAAAGCATAATATAGCTTAAAGCGTAAAATAAAAAAAAAATACTCAAATATTAAGCTTATATAGGACTTCTTAAAAAGCAAAAAGTTTAATTAAAACGTTTTTTGTTTTTTTAAATTATTATTTTATTAAAATAACTTTTTTTTTTAATAACGCTTTAACTAAAGGTATTAAAATAGTAAAAAATATTAAAAGTTAAATAATAAATATTATTAAAATAGTAATTATTAATATAATAATAACTATTTATATTATAATAAAAATAAATATTATAATAATTAAAATAAAGATTAAAGTTATAATAAAAAAAAAAGTTATAAATAAAATTAAATTTAAAACTAAAGTTATAATAAAAGCTATAAGCGTAATTAAAATTAAAATTATAACTATAATAAAAATAAAAGCTATAATAAAAGTTATAATAAAAATTATAATTAATATTAAAAAAATAATTATTATAATAACAGCTAAAATAAAATATATTTTATTAATAATATAAATAAAAATAATAAATTTTAATATAAAAATAATTAAAGCTATTATAGCAGTATATTTTATTATATTTTTAATTTATTATTTATTTATTATAAATGCTATAAATAATATAAATTAACCGGCATTTTTAAACTATATATAAAAAAATATAAACCTTTAATTTAATTAAAAAAAATAATTATAATATTATTTATTAATTTTGTTTAATATATATATAAATATTATAAATTTATGCTGTTTTTTTAAAACAAGCTTTTTTAATATTTAAGCTAATATTTTAATGCTAAAAAAAGAAAAGTTTATAAAAATAAGTTAATTTTTACTTTTAATTTAGCTAAAAAAAAAAAACTTATTTTAGCTAATAAAGTCCTTAATAAAAAAGTTTTTATTAAAAAAGTTTTAAATATTAATAAATATAATAAAACGTTACGTTTAAACTATATATATTTTTAATTTAAAGCTTAAGTAGTATTAACTAAGCTTAATATAAAAGTTTACGCTAATTTTAGTATAAAAAAAATAATTATTAGTTAGAACTATTTAAATATATTTAAGTATTTAATAAAAAATAAAAAAAATATTATTATAATAATTAAAAATATTTATATTATTTTTAATAAATAAGCTAAGTTTAAGTTTTATACGCGAAATATAAACAAATAAAATAAACTTAAAATTATTAAGCATAAAAAAAAAAAATAAGTTATAAATAAAAAGTTATAGCTAAATATATTTATTAAAAATAATTTTTTATACTTATATAAAGCGGTTATTAATTATTTTAGTAATATAATTATTTTCCGTAAACTTAATAACTTTATAATTATGTTTAAAATATTAGTTTATAGCTATAAATATATATATAAAGTAATAAATATATATAACGTTATAATTAAAAATAAAAAAAAAGCTTACGTATAGGTTAATTATAAACTTTTATTAATTAATTATAGTTTTTATTTTATAGTAATTTATAAAACTATTATATATATAATAATAAATATAAAAACGTTAAAAATTATATTAATTATAAATATAATAAAAATACTAGTTAAAATTTATAAAAGTATTAAACTAAATTAAATTTAAAAAAATAATAATAATAAAAATTATATAAGTTTTTAAAAATTAGCTATAAAAACCTTTATAGTTATTATTATTATATTTACCGCTTTTATAACTAATATAATAAAATTAAGTTCTTTAACTACTATAAATTTAATAATTATTATTAATATTAAGTTTAATATATTATTTATAATTATAATAACTATAATTAATATAATTTTTAATAATAAATTGTTAATATATATAAATAAATTAATAAACTTAACTTTAATAATTTTTATAAAAATATATATATCCGCGCTTTTAACTATTAACGCGTATTTAACAAATACTTTTTTTACTAATATAATATTTAATATAATTATTAATATTTTATTTCTTAACAAGCTATATATTATACCTTTAATTAAGCTATTAAAGCTTAAAATTTTAAATAGTTATATTATATTTAGTATTAAAAAACTAGCTAATATTTTTAAAAATATAATAAAAAATAATATTTATATTTATATTAAAAAAATAAATAAAGTAGCTAAGTTTACCGAAATAATTAAAGCTTATAATATTTAAATTAATAAAAATAAAATTAATATACTTAAAAATTAATAGTTTAAAATTTTTTTTATTAATAACTAGTAAAAAACTAAGCTTAATATAAAAGCGTATTTTTTTAGCTAATAAAATATATAAGTATTTAATAATACTTATAATAAACTTTATAATATAAGCTGTATAAAATAAATAAATAAAACAACGTTTTTTACGTATTTTATTTTTATTATATAATAAAAAATATATAAAATTAATAAAAGCTGAATAATTATAAACTTTTATTAGTTTAATAAGGTTGTAGTTTTTAATAGTTATTTTTTTTTATTATAAAATAAAATAATTAATAGTTTTTATAATAAATAATATATTATTTATATAAATATTACTAGGTTTTTTTATTAGTTTAAAGTTTATTTTAATTATAAAAACTAGTTTATAATAATTAATCCGTAAAAAATAAAAAAATTAAATATTATATTTATAAGCTATTATAATTTTTTAAATTATATTTAATAATATATAAATAAGTTGTTTTGTTTATATTTTTAATATTATTAATATTTTATTAATAATATTATTATTTTTTTAATATATTTAAAAAATATATATAATACTTATATATTATTTTTAGGCTATATTAAATAAAAAATATTATTATATTATTAAAAAAGTTTTTTATTAAATATTTATTTATAAAACTTTTTAAATTTTATATTAATATATTAAATTTATTTAATA
>MU620108.1:0-10589 GCA_025201785.1 Xylaria longipes
ATTAAATATTTTAAAAGGTTTTTAAAAGTTAAAATTAATATTTTATAATTTATAAGCTATAATTTTAAAACTAAATATATAGTTATAGTTATTAACGTTAATTTTTAATATTATTAATTTATTTAAACTTTAAGTTGTTTAAACATTAAAAACTATTAAAAAAATAACTACGTAGTTAATTTTTATTAAAAGTTAAATTTTTAATTATTAAAAAAACTTTTTAAGGTTAATTTTAAATATTATTAACTAGCTTATAAAATTAAATTAAATATTAATATATTAATTAATTTTTATAAATAATAAAAATTAAAAGTTTTATAAAATAAATAAAATATTAAACAAGCGCTAAAAAAATAAAAAAAAGCGTTTATAAAATAAAAATAGTTTTATTATAGAAAATATAATTAATTTAATTATTTAAAAAGATATATAGGATTTAGTATAGTTATAAACGTTAAAAAATTATAATAGTAGTAAAATAAGTATACTATGCTAGTAACATTATAAATAGTGTAGTAAAACCGGTTATAATATAAAAATTTATAATAAAAAAATAAAAACAAATAATAAATTAAAATTTAATTAATTTTTAATAATAACTGTTTTAGTTATAAAGTTATTAATAATTAAACTTAATAAAATAGTAAAAAATATACAATTTGTTTATATACGCGACTTGTTTATAAATTACGTTATATTTTTTAAAATATATATTATTTTTTTAGCTTTTTTATTTTATTAATATTATTTTATAGCTAAATATTTAATAATAATACCTTTTTATATATAAAAGTTTATAAAATTTTTATTTATATATAAGCTAAGCTTATTTAATATTAAAAAATAGCAGCGTTATTTAAACGTTTTTTATTTTTATAAAAAGTTTTTAAACTTTAAAAACTACTTTTTTAAACGTTATATAAAAACTGCTTAAAATATTTTAATATAGTTATAAGTTATAACTATTTAACTTATAAAACTATTATAGCTTTTTAATATATTATTAAATATATTAGCTTTATTAAAATATAAAGATTTTATAAAGTAAGTTTTTTTTAAAAATCTTTTTTCATATAGCTTAGCTTATATTCTGCTATTAATATAAGCTTTATAAAAATAATATTTAATTTAAAGTATAATATTTATATTTATTATTATTAGCTTTTATATTTTTTTTATTAATATATTTAAATTGTTTATATTATATTTTTAAAATAAAATTAATAAAATAAAAATAAAAAGTAATATTTAATATTGTTATTTAAAAAGCTTTATTTAATTATTTAATTATATATAGTTTATAAGCTTTATATATTTTAAAAAACGTTTAATTTTTTAAAGTTTTTTATATTTTATTATAATAAAATAAAAATTTAATACTTTTTTTAGCTAGCTAAAATATAAAAACTAAATTAACACTTAGTTTAAAGTAGTATATAATATTAATAATAATAACTATTTTAGTTTATTTATTTATTATAGCCGAAAACTTTACTATTTTTTATTATTTTAAAATTATTATAATATTTTTAATTTTATAAACTAATAGTTTATTATATTTTATTAATTTAATAAAAAATAATTTATTATTAAAATTAATTTAAATATAGCTGTTATTTAAAATATTAAAGTTAATAATTTATTTTATAAGCCTTTTTATTTTATTTAATATATTAAAAAATTTTAGTTTAATTAAGGTTTTTTTAACGTTAAAGCTTATTAATATCACGGCTATAAAGTTTTATAAAATAGCTTTAAATATAATAGTTATAAGCTAGCTAGCTAACTTTAATAAATAGCTTTTACAAGGCCTACTTTTAGTTATATAATTAACTACTTATATATATAAAAATATTTACTTATATAATTTTTACTATAAATATTTTTTTCTTTTTTTATTTTTCGATTAATATATAAATAAAACCTTAACTAAAAGTTTTACTTTTATAAAAAACATTAAATATAATAATCGAAAAATTAATTATATTTAATTTTAATATTTTAATTTATTTTAATTTATATTTTAATTTTATACGCTATTATTTATTTTATAGCTAGCTAACCGGAAAAACCTAACATTTTTATTTAATTTTATTTCAATTTTTAACAAAATTAACGCTAAAATAAAAATCTTTAATATAATACTACTATTAATATAATATATTTAAATAATATATTTTTTATAGCAGTTATAACGTGTAAAACTATATATAAAAAAATTATTTTTAACTTAAATAATTTAATTAATTTATTTTTATATAATAAATATAATTTTTTTAAAAAAAAGTTTTAATAATAATTTTCCGTAAGCTTAACATTTTTATTAATTAGTTCCTAGATTATAAAATAATTAAAAAAAAAAAAAAATTATTTTATAATACGCTTAAAAAGCTTGTTTTTATTTATAACAAATATAAATATAACTATAACTAAAATAAAAAGTTTTAAAAAACTTATAGTATAATTACTTTAAATATATTTAAAAAAATAATATAAAAAAAAGTTAAAAAACTTGCTACTTTAAACGTACGTTTAAATAAACTTATTTTTTATTTTAAAGCTATTATAAATATTAAAATAAATATTTTTAATAAATTTAATAGTCCAATAAACTAAAAAGCTTTTAATAATATTTATAATATAAACTATAAAGTTTTATTTTATAAAATAAAAACTTAAATATTATTAGTTTACGGATTTAATATAACGTTTTAAAACTTTTACTAATATAGTTTAAACTAAGCTATTAATATTAATAATTTTATAAATATTATTAAATAAATATATACCGAAAAATAAAAACATATTTAATTATTAAAAAAACAGCAGAAAATTTTTAAAAAATAAATTATTAAACTATAAACTAAAATAAAACAAAAAAAATAAAAACTAATTAAAAAACAGCAAAAGTTAAATAAGTTTAACTAGCTTGTTATTAATTTAATATTTTAAAACTAAAAAACTATACTTTTTATAATAACTAATAATAAAAGCCGACTAAAGAAATTAGCAAAAGTTAATATTACTATTTTTTATAACAACCTAGCGTTAAATAAAATTATTTTTAAAGTTTAGCACCGTACTTAAACTAATTAATTAAAAAATAATAATAATTAATTTATTAACAACTTTATTAAAATAATAAACGTAAAGTTTTATTTAAGTAAAACAGTAGTTAATAATTTACTGCTGTATTTAAAAAAAACTTATCCCGAAAAGCTTAAAATATTCATAGCTATAATAAAATATTTAAAAAAACAATATATAAACCTTAATAAAAAAAAAAACTATTAAAAATAAAACAAAATAAAACTAAATTCTTTTGCTAATTTTTAAGCTTTTAAAAATAAGTTTGTTTAACTTATAAGCAAATATATATTAACTAAAAATTTATAAAAAAAAAAGTTTTATATTATAGTTTTTTACTCGACTAAAAAACTTAATAATAAATAAATATTTTAATATAACTTATAATTTTAAAACTTTAGTTTTATATATTAAATAAACCGCTTATAATTTAAAAAAATTAAATATTAAAAACAAGCGCTAATAAACGCTAGCAATTAATAAAAATTAAAACAGTAGTTATAGCGGCTAAAAATAAAACAAAAATAATAAACCTTAAACAAACAGTTTAAATATTAATACGTTAGCTAATAAACTTCCCGGCTAAAATAAAATATATATTCAACTTAATTTTAATAAAATAAAACGCCTTTTTAAAAAAAAAAAATATTTTAACTATTAAAAATATAGCTATTAAAATAAAAACTATCCTAATAAAGCTAAACTTATTAAAACAACGGATTAAAACGTTTATTTTACTGCTTTATATATTTATTATAATAATAATAATAATAATATTAATAAAAAAAAGTTAGTCCTGGCTAATTTAAAAAAAGCTTAATTTTAAAAACTATAAACTTTTTTTTTAAAAAAACTTGTTAGTAAGTATAAAAATTAATAGTATAAAAAATTTTTTAATTTTATTTTTAAAAAAAAACTATTTTTTATATTATATATTTTAATATTAAATAAATAAATATTAATTATATATAAATACTTTACTAATATAAAAATAAATAAATATTTTTTTATAAATATTAATATAGCTAAACATATAATAATTTAATTAAAAACTATAGTTATAAATTATTTTTATAAACAAGCTATTTTAAAATATAACTTTAAATTATAGTAAAATATTAACTAAGTTTTATTAATAAATTTTAATCTTTAAAGCTAAATATTTAAAAATACGCTTTTAATTATAATATAAATAAAATATAAGCTTATTATTAAAAAGAATTTTTATAAAACATATAATATATTATTTAATATATATTAACGGAATTATATTTTTTTATTAAGTTTTTTATTATTTAAATTTAAAAATAGTATAAAAAAATTAATAAATATAAAGCGTATAAACGTTATTTTAAATATATCGCTGATTTTATTAAACTAAGCGTAATTTTAATTTTTTTATATAAAATAAAAAAACTTATTATATTAATAATAAAATTTATATTAATAAAAATAACGCGTTTTTTTTAATTTTTTTAACTATTAAAATATATTAAATAAATAAATTAATAATAAAAAAAGTTAAAAAAAAATAAACTAATAATTAATAATAAAAAATATATTATTTTTAGCTAACCTTTAAAAAAAAAAAAAATTTAATATATAAAGCTTATATTAGTTATCAAAAAATATTATAAAATAGTATAAATATTATTTAATTATAAATATTATAACTATTAATATAGCGCTTTTTTTACGCGTAGTATAATAATATAAAATACCGGTTTATATTATAAATATAAATAAATTTAATATTATTATTTAGTATAAATAAAAAAATAAAATATTTTTTAATAAAAAAAATAAAAAATTAAAATAAAAAGTATAAAAGCTAGTATTAAAAAAGTATTATTTATTATTAAAAACGTTTAATAAAATAAATTTAAATATTTTATTTTTTAATTAGCTTATAAACTATTAAATCAAGCTTTTACTTAAAAAAACGTAAAAAAATATTTTAAATAACCTATTATATTATATATTATTAAATAAAATAAAAGTTATACGAGAATATATTATAAATAATTTAAAAAAAAAGTTTATATAGCTAAGCAGCGTATTTTTTGCTACGTTTATTTTATTTGTTTTTAAACCTAATAAAAGTTTATAATTTTATATAAACTATTAAAAAATTAATATATTAATAAAAAAAAACTATTATTTTATATTATTAATAAATAAAACGCTAGCTTATATTATTAAAGCATAAATCTTTATAAAGATTAATATATAGCAAACTTTTTATAAAATTTATATATATTTTAATAATAAAATTTTTTTTATTTTTAAAATTAAATATAAATTGTTTAAGTATAAAGTATTACTATTTAAGTTATTTAATAAATTGGTAATTTTTTAAAAATATATTAATAATATATTATTTAATTATTTAAACGATTTTTATAACGTATATATTAATAATATTTTTATTTTTTTTAATAACTTAAAAAAGTATAAAATTTATATAAAAAAAGTACTAAAATAACTATAAAAAATAAGCCTTTAAGCTAATATAAAAAAATACGAATTTTATATAATAAAAATAAAATATTTAAGTTTTATTATAAAACGCGATAAAATTAAAATTAACTTTAATAAAATAGCTATTATATAAGATTAAATAGTATTAACTTTTATAAAAAAAGTATAATTTTTTATTAGTTTTTATAATTTTTATTAATGTTTTATTCCGGAGTATAACTATATAATAAAACTTTTGTTTTAAATAATTAAAAAAAATACTACGTTTAAATAAATAAAAATATATTAAAAAACATTTAATAAGCTAAAAAAATAATTAATTAATACTTTTATTTTAATATATTTTAATTATAATAAAAAAATACGGGTTAAAATAAACATGTTTAATAGATTTTATAATGGATATAATAAAGGCAGCAGGTTTAAACACCTAATTTACCTATTATTAGGAGCTAATATTCTATATAAAGAAAAAAGGAAAGAAAAAGCGTAATAAGTACAGGAATCTACACCTAGATATATAACCCGCGAAAGTATTCACTACAGCAGTAACAGTTACCTAGTAAATACTAGCCAGTAAATACCGTAGCCCCCGCATAAACCACCAGCCACACCCTAGCCACACAGCGCCTTTACACCAGCCACATAGCGCCTGGGCTATAATAGATTTATTACTAAATATTTATTTTAACAAGGGGATAATAGCTAGTAATACTTAATAGTATTTTATTTTAAAACGTTATATAACGTTAAACTAAATTATAATATTTATAATAAAAAAATATAAATAATAATAAAAGCTTTAAAATATTAAAAACTAAAACTAATTAATATATAAAAAAAATAATTATTTTTAATTATTATTAATTATAAAATATTAAAATATTTTAATATAAAATAAAAGTTAAACTTTTATTAAACAAGATAATTTAAACTTATAATATAATATAATTTTTTAATTATTTACTACTTTAAAATAAAAAATATAATAATAAATATTATATTAAAAAAATAAAAAAACTTTTAAACTTAAAAAAATAAATTAAAAAATTAACATTATATAATATTATTCCGGGTAATAAATAAGCCGGGTTTTTTCCTTGTTAGTAAAATTTTAATAATTTATAGCTTTAATATATTATTCAAAATTAACGTTTTATTAAAAAAAATATTATTAATAAACAAAATGTTTTAATAAAACTAATAATTTTTAAAGCTAAAGCTTTATAAAATTAAAGCTTAAAAAAACTAAAATAAAAACTAAGCTTTAAATAAAAAATTAATAACATATAAAAAACGTTTAATAGTATTAAAAACAAACTATTTATATATTTAAATTATAAAAAAAATATATAATTAAATAACTATAGCTTACTTAAACTAAAAAAAAACTTAACAGCTTATAACCGCTTAATATTAATAGCTAAGCTTAGCTATAAAGTATAACTAATATATATTTAATTATTTTATATATTAACCAGCTAAAGTTTTTTAAAATTAAACTTTAAAATTATTATAGCTAATATTAATCCTGCTACGTTTTTTTAAATATTTAATTATAAATTTTAAAAAAATAACTATTAATAAAAAATATAAAAATTTAATATTTATTATTATAAATTAACTAAATAAATTTTTATAGTTAATATTTTATAATAAATTAATAACTATTTAAAATATTATTTAATTATATTATAAAAACTTTTTTTATATTTATAAATTATTAAAAAAAATTAATTTTAATTAAAAATTATACTTTATTTTAGTTTTTATAAATAAACTAATAAAAATATTTAATATTAAATAAAAATTGTTTTTTTTAAAATATTATAAATTAATAAAATAAGCCGAAATTATAATTAAATATTTTAATTAAAAATTATAACTATTTTATAATTATTATTAAAATAATTAAACTAAAATATTACTAATAATAAATTTTATAATAATTTTATTATTATATAAATTTATAAGTTTTTAATTTTATAAAGTTTTATTTAGTTTTTTAATACTTATATATTATAATTAATTAAGCTATATTATAAATATTATTAAGTTACCGGCTAAAAAATAACTAACCCGCGAAAAAGCGTAAAAAATAGCTTAAACTATTAAAAAATATATAAAAACAACATAAACTATTTTAAAATAAACTTAAAATAAAATAATTTAAAAAAAAAACTAATATTAATAAAAACTTAATTTTAATATTAATAATTATATATTTATTATAAAAAAATATTAAACTTAAACTATTAATAAACTTTTTAATAAATTAAATTATTTAATAATTTAATAATATTTTAAAATAGCCGAATAAATAACACTTATAACTTTTTATTTTAAATATTTTTAAACTAGCGTATTTTTAACTTTTATTACGTTAATTATTTATAAAAATATTTAAATAACTTATTATTAAAATAAAAAGCCGAACATTTAAAAAGTAAATTTATATTTTTAAACGTTAATAAACTTAAATAAAAAATTAAATATATATAAACTTTTTATATATATTATAAAAAAATATTATAATATTAAATTAATTAAAAAAGCTAAAAATTTAATAAATAATAATATTTTATGAATAATTTTAAAAACTTTTTAAAGTTATTATTTATATTTTATTATAATAACTTTAAATTTATAAAACCGTTAAAAAAGTTAAAAAAAATAGCTAAAAACCGTTAAAAAAAATAAGTTTAAAAATATATATTTAAATAATAATATATTAAAAAAGAATTAAAAAAAAATTATTTTATTAATTAAAAAAATAAAAAATAAAAAGCTAAATAAAAAATAGTATTAAAAAAGCAATATTTATTAAGTTATAAAAATACTTTAAAACGTTTTTATAAAATAAAAGCTTATAATATAATAGCTAAAAAATAAATACTTAAAGTAATCCCTTTTTTTACTAAAAAATAACTTCTTTATAAATACTAGGTTTAAATCTTAAAGTAAAATTTTTTTTTAAAAAAGGGGTAATTATAAGCTAGCTAGCTAACTTTAATAAATAGCTTTTATAAAGCCCATTTTTAGTTATATAATTAACCACTTATATATATAAAAATATTTACTTATATAATTTTTACTATAAATATTTTTTTCTTTTTTTATTCTTTAATTAATATATAAATAAAACCTTAACTAAAAGCTTTACTTTTATAAAAGATATTAAACGTAATAATAATTATAAAAAGTTAATTATTTAAACGTTTAAAACTATTAAATAATTTATTAAAAATATTAAGTTTTTATTTTAATAAATCTTTTTTTAAATCTAGGTTATTTTTTATAGCTAAAAAAATTAAATTTAAAAGCTTTAATAAAATATTAATAATTATTAATATAGTTATATTAATATTATTATTTTTTTTTTTAAATTTCTTTTTTTTTTTTAATATTTTTAAAGGTTTATTTTATTAAAAATAGTTTAAAATATTTATAAAAACAAGTAAACGTTTTATAAAATATATAAACTTTTTAATTTTTATTTTTATAAAAAATATATTTAAATTTTAACTTTTTATTAAAATTTTTTTTTTAATTATTTTTATTAATATTATTATTATTATTATTATTTTAATATTATTTAATAAATAATATAATTTTTATAATATTTTAAATAATAATTTTTTTTATTTTTTGTTTTTATTAAGCTTTTATTAAAATTATTTAAAAATTAATATTTTTTATAAGCTTATTTTTAGTAATTTTTTTTATAAAAATAAAATAATTTATTTAAAAAAAAGTTAAAATATATAATATATATTTTTTTTTTAATATTATAAAAAATTTTATAATTAAAAAAAGTTTTTTAATAAAATAAAATTTATTAAGTTTTTTTAAATTAAAATAAATAAATTAAAGTTTTATAATAAATATTATAATAAATTTTTTTATAATAAAAAATATTTTTTTTTATTTATATAATAAGTTTTAAAATATAAAATTATTAATAAGTTTAAACTTTTTTTTAATTAGTTTTTATATATTAATAATTATAAAGTTTTATTTTTTTTTTTAATATTTTTTAATAATTTTTTAAAACCTTTTTAATATTATAGCTATATTAACTTTAAATAAAACTAATAACTTTTTATTAAATAATTTTTTAAGCTTTTTTAGCTTTATATAAATTAGTTTTTATAAATATATCGGGGATTTTAACTAGCTTTATTTTTTTAAATCCTTTAAATAAAAAGTTAGTATATTTTATAATAAAAATATAATTTTTTAATTCTTTTTTAAAATAAAAATATTTTAAAAAAAATTTAAATATTATAACGTTTTATAAGCTAAAGTTAGTTTTAAATTTATTATTTATTTTAATAGTTATTTTAATTAAAAATAAACTTTTATAAAATAATAACTAATAAAATAAAGCTTAAAGTAAAATTATTATTAAAAAATTTAAAATTTAAAATTTTTTTTTTATTTTAAATATTAAAATTAAACAGCTTAAAATAATAATTAAATTAAATATTTTTAATATAAAAAATTTAATAATAATTTTAAGTTTAAACAAAGTTATTTTATTTATATTTTTAAGTATAAAAATAAAAAATATTTTTTATAATAAAAATAATAATATAAAGTTTAAAAAAAATTAAATAATAAAAAAAAATTTAATTAATAATTAATATTTATAAATTTTTTATAAAAAATTTATATTATTTATTTATTTTTAAGTTTTTATATAAAATATAAAAAAGGTTTTTTATTAAAAAAATAATAATAAATTAATAAAATAAATAATTAAGTTTTAAAAGTTTATTTAATAGTTAATTTTTAAGCTTTTATAAATAAGCTTAGTTAAAACTTTAAATATAATTTAAGTTTAATTTTTATTATATAAACTATATTTATTTATTTTTTTTAGTTAATTTATTTATTATTAAAAAAATAATAATATTATTTAAATTTTTAAATAATTTATATATAAATATAAATATATATATTTTTAAAATTATTTTTAATAATGTTTTTATTAATAAAAAATAATAATAATAATATAA
>MU620109.1:0-10551 GCA_025201785.1 Xylaria longipes
ATATAAATAAATATATATTATTAATATTTTTTAAAAACTATATTATTATATATAATTATTTTTAAATAATATTATTATTTTTATAATAAAACTTAGCTAAAATTTTAGCTGTTTTTATTATTTAACGTTTTAATATAAATAAATATATATTATTAATATTTTTCGAAAACTATACTACTATATATAACTATTTTTAAATAGTATTATTATTTTTATAATAAAACCTAGCTAAAACTTTAGCTGTTTTTATTATTTATTAATTTTAATATAAATAAATATATATTATTAATATTTTTTAAAAGCTATACTATTATATATAGCTATTTTTAAACAGTATTATTATTTTTATAATAAAATTTAATTAAAACTTTAACTGTTTTTATTATTTAGCGTTAGTTTTAATTTTATAATTATTTATTAATTTTAATATAAATAAGTATATATTTTTAATATTTTTTAAAAGCTAGCTATATTATTATATAAAGCTGTTTTTAAATAGTATTATTGTTTTAATAGTAAAACTTAGTTAAAATTTTAATTTTTTTTATTATTTTTAAAAATAAAGCTAGCTTTAACTTTATAATTATATTTATTAATTTTAATATAAAATAATATTATTATTTTTATAGTAAAACCTAGCTAAAATTTTAGTTTAATAAATATATTTATATTATATTATAATATTTAAATTTATAAAAATAAAAAATTTATAATATTATAACTGTTTTATTAATATTAAAATTTTAATATTATAATATTTTTAAATATAAACAGGGTATAATTTATTTATATATTTAATATTTTAAAAAGCTAGGAAATATATATTAAATTTTTAACTATTTTAAGCCGGTATTAATATAAGTTAAGTTTATTAGTTAAAATTTTAGTAGTAGTTTTTTTAAAATTTTGCTTATATTTAATATATTTAGCTATTTTTATTTTTTATAGGTTTTTTTTAATTAAACTAGTTTTTAAATATTAATATTTTATAAACTTTTTTTAAAAACTGCTTTAACTAGGAATAATAAGGTTATAATAAGCAAGCAAGCTTTTATTATAAATATAAAAATAGCTTTTAAAATTATTTTAATATATATTATAAGTATTAAACGTAACTTTATTTTTTTAAACTTTTTAAATAAAATAATATTTTTTTAAACCGTTAATAATAAATATATTAAAAATAAATAAATAATAAAAACTTTAATATAGTATTTTTAATAATTATATAAAATAATTATTAAAATAGCTAAAAATAAAAAGTTTAAGCTTAAAGCTTTAGTTTTAAATTATTTAAATTATTTATATATAAATAAAAATAAAAATAATTTTAATAAATATATAAATATATATATTAGCTTGTTTTAATTTATTTAAAATAATATTATTATAAAAACTATTAATAAAAAATAAGCTATTAAGTTTTATATTTATAAGCGGTTTAAAACCTTTTTAATAATATATATTATAAATTATAAAATCAAATATTTTTTAATAGTTTATTTAAAGTAAATAATATTAATTTTATTATTATTAATATTAGCTTAAATATATTAAATTTTTAATATATAACTATTTATTTTAATAAATAAAATAAAATAATCAGGGGCTAGTTAAATATATTATATAAGTTAGCTATAAATAATTAGCTTATATATTTGCTTTAATAGCGTTAATTATATTTAAACGTTTAAAGCGGTAGTAGTATATTAAATAAAATAATAAATATAATTTTTAAAAAAAAAGATTTTATAATAATTATAAAACAAAATTAACTATAAAAGGGTAAACTAGCTACGTTATTAGTAAGCTTTAAAAAGTAAAAAAAAAAACTTAATTATATATATTATAAGGATATTATATATTTATAAAAATAAAGCTTTAATTATATTTTTTTTTTACCAGCTAAAAACGCTATAAAAATATACCGCGATATTTTTATAATACTACTAGTATTTTTAATAATAAAGCTTTACTAAGTTATTTAACTTAATACGGACTTTTTTATACTACTTTATAAGGGCAGCTATTATAGTTAAGGTTTTTATATTAAAATAAACTTATTACTAAACTTTATTAGCGTTATTACGGCAGCCTTAAGTATTAAAATAAATTAATTATTTCTAAAGAATAAGCGTTATTTGTATAATAAGGTCCAAGGTTCTAGCTATATTGTATGCTTGCTAATATTAAACAGGTTGTCTGCGGTATTTAAAAGGCTCGCGTTTTTATATACTTATATACCGCGGCTTTACAAAACGTTTAAAACGTTAGCTATAAAAAGTTAAAAAATTTATAAAAGTATAAGCATAAATAAAACGCTATTCCTTTTTAGTAAAAAATTATATAACCTGCTTCTTTATTTTATAAAGGTTTTATTATAAAATATAAAGTAATTTAAGCTATTTTTTATATATAATTTTAATTATTATATATTATTGTTTATAACTATATAGCTGCTACGTTTTTTATTTATTAGTAAAAACACGTATACTATAGCTATAATATATAATTTTAAATAAAAATTAAATATTATAAAGTTATTAACGGGTATAATAGCTTTTACTACGCGCAGGACTTATATTAATAGTAGTTATAAGCATATATTTTTCTGGTTAATTTATTATAAGTTAAAGGCAGGTAAGTTAAAAGTTAAATATTAAAAAAATAAATAATAGCTTTTAATACTTAAAACTAATCCAGTAACTAAGTTTTTAAAAGTTAGCAATATTATTAAACTATTTATATAATATAATAATTATAAGCAAAAAGTATTTAATAATATTTAGGTTTATAAGATTTATAAATATAAAAAGCTTTATTTTTTCTGCTATATATAAATAACTAGCTTTTTATTTTAAAATTATTCTTTTATTTGTTTTTTAATAAAATTATTATTAAAAAGCGCTTAATAAGTGGTTATAAGGATAAATAGAATAAAAAAATAGATATAAATAGCTAATTAAAATATTGCTTCTGCAAAGGTATAAGATCAACGGTCTTAAATACTCTATTTACTTTGTTTTTATATAGGTGGTTTTGGAGTAAGTACCTAGTAGATAGGCCTGGCAATAGCCCACAAGCCCTACAGATTACATGATTGAATAAGTGGTCATGTAACTATTAACAGTACGTACTTTTATTTAGTCTTGTTAAGGGGTACATGAAGCAAGGAATAGAACTAAAACAACTAAAAAAGCCACTAATATTATATATTACTATATATAATAACCTATGGGAAGCTTTTTATATTTTTTAGCTGTTTAATTATTTAAAACTTAGTTTTATTTATTAAGCTAGCTATTATTAAATATATACTTTTTTTTTAGGCTAGTTTAAGCTTTAATAAAAGGATTTTATTATAATAATATAAAAAAAAATTAAAATAAAGGTATAATATTATAAAGATTCTTTTTAATAAAAAGTATACTAAGGTTTATTAAAAAAGTATTTTTTATTTATTATTTTATAATTCTTATATAAATAATCTATTAAATTATATAATAATATTTAATAAAAAAGTAGTATAATAAAATAAAAGAAAAGGAAAAAAAATATAAAGCAAATAAATAAAAACAAGTAAATAAATTAAAGGTTTATTTATAATAATCCGTTAAAACTTTTTAAAAATATTAGATTTTATTTATATAGTTATAATAGTTTTAGCTTTATAAAACAATCCGCTAGCTACTAGTTGTTAGCTTACTATAAGCTATAAAAAGTGATTATAAAAGACTTGCTATTCTTTATTTACTATATAAACAAAGATTTATAGCTATAAAGAATTATTCCTAGCTAACAGTTATTAGCTAGTATTAGCTGTTAGCTAGCGTTTTATTAGCTAGCTTTCTTTTAGTAGGCTTTTTTTAATAAGCTTTTTAACAGCTTATTAATAACAAGTAAACTTTTAATAAAAATATATAAACTATTTAAATATATTTTTAATATATTAAAAGTTTTATTTAATAATATTATTAATAAAAACTTAAATTTAAATTTGGAAAATAATTATAATAATAATAAAAATAATATAAGTTTTACTTTTAAATAATTTTTTTTATTATATAATTAAAAAAAAAAGAATTTTTTTTTAGAATTAATTTTTATTATAAATAGTTTATTTAAAATTAAATATAAAAATATAAAATTATTTAACCTTAAATATAATAATTTTAATAATATTAAAATAATTATTAAAAATAAAAACTTTATTTTTATAAATATTTATTTTTTTATTAATTATATTATTTTTTTTATAAAAGATTTAATAATTAATATTTTTAATAAAAAATAAATATTAATATTATTTTAAATATTATTTATTAAACTTATAATATTATAATAAAACAATAAAATTATTTTAAATTAATATTATAAACTATATAAAAAAAGTTTTAACGTAATATTTAAAAAGTTTTAAAAATAATTTATTTTTAATATAAATATAATAATATAATATTTTAAATTAATAATATTTATTTTAAAAAATATTAAACATAATTAATATAAATTATTATAATTTATTTAATATAAATTATATTATATTAAAGTAATAAATATATTTATTTTAAAAAATATTAATTAAATAAATATTATAACTTAAATTTAAAATAATATATTATTAAAAGTTAAATAATTTATTAAACTTTTAAAAAAAAATTTTCATTTAAATAATATATATATTTAATTAAAAAAGCTTATAAGTATTTTAATAATATAGTATATAAAATATTTAATAATTATAATATTAACAGCGGATTTTATTTTATTAATATATTAATATAAAGTTTATAATAGTTAAAAAAATATTATATTTAAAAAAGCGGAAATATATTTTATTTTATATTATTATTTTAATATTAACTTTATAGTAATTATAATAATTATAATTATTATTTTTAATTTAAAAATTAATTATATAATTAAAATTATTATAATAATTAAATAAATTATTATAATAATTAATATAATAATTAAAAAAATAATTATATAATTATATATTAAAAACAAAATAAAAATAATGTTTATTAATAAAAAAATAATTAATATTAAAATTAAAATATAAAATATTATAATTATAATAAATAAATTTATAATAAATATAATAAAATATATTTTAATTATAATAATTTAAATAAAAATAAAAAAATAAATAATAATAATAATAATAATAAATAAAATCCGGATAATAATTTATATTTTATTTTTAATAATAAAGATTTTAAGTATAAATTATTATATTACTAATATAATATATAATTTAATATAATTGTTAATAAGTTTAAATATTAACGTATATATTATATTAATATTATATTAAAAACTATATTACACTATTATTTTTTTATTAATTTTATTAAATATATTTATAAATTTTATAATATATTGTTTTTTTTTTATAATTATTCTTTTAAGTATATTTTTTATTATAAAAATATAAAAAACGGAGTAATTATAAATTATATTATAGTTTTAAACAAGTATTTATTTAAGCTTAAAAAAAAAATTTTATTAAAAAAAAAGAAAATAATAATAATAATAGTAATAAAGCTAATAATAAATAAAATATATTTAATAAAAATATATTTATAAAAAGGTTTTAAAAGTTAATTTTAAAAAAAACCTTTTATATTTTAGTTATATTTATTTCTAATTTAAAATTTAAGTATTTTTTATAAAAAAAGATTTTAAAGTTTATAATAATTTAAATATTAGTTAAATTATATTTAGTTAATTTTTTTTAAAAAAATTTAAATATATAATAATGTTTTAATTTAATATGTTTTAAAAACTAAGAAAAAAAAATATATATGTTTAAATAAGTTAAGTTTATTTTTTATTATTAAAATAAAAATAAAATAAAAGAACTAAAACTTTATTAATTTATTAAAAAAAAATAAGTAGTAAATAATTATTTAAAACTTAATTTTTTAATTAAAAATAACTTTTTAGTATTTTATATAGTAATAATAAAATATTTAAATTATAATATTATTTTTATTAAGTTTAATAATTTTAAAATAAAATTTAAAGTTTAATATTAAAGTTATAAATATGTTTATAAAATAATAAATAAAAAAAAACTAATTTTAAAAAAAAAACAATTTATATATATATATATTAATTATAAACTATTATTAATTAACTATAATTTTTATTTTATAGTTATAAATATTAACGTTATAAATATTAACGTTATAAATATTAACGTTATAAATATTAACGTTATAAATATTAACGTTATAAATATTAACGTTATAAATATTATTATTAATATAAAGATTTTATATATAATATTAATAAAAAATATATTTAATTATATAGTAATTATTAATAAAGGTATAAAACTAAACACTATTTATAAAAATAAAAATAATAAGTTGTTTGCTATATTTTAAAAGAAAGTTATAAAGATTTTTATAGTTGTTATAGCTATAATAAATATAATATATAATAAATTAGCTAAATTAATATTAATATTAACTATTAATATTAAAAATATTTTATTAAATATAAAATTTAATATAATTTTAATAATAACTATAATTATAATAAATATAATATTAATATATAATTTATAAACTATAAATAAAATTATAAACGTTATAATTAATTATTTATAAACTTTTATATTTAAAATATTTATATTTAATATAATATTTAATATTATAATTTAAAATTTTTTTATAAATAAGTTTAAAAATATTAATTTATTTATTTTAATGCTAAAAAAACTGCTTAAATTAAAAGTTTTTATTTATTTAATTTTTAAAATTAAAAAATTAATTAATTTATTTAAATATATAATAAAAAAAAGTATTTATATATATATTAAAGTATTATTTTTTGCTAATAAGTTTTATAAAATAATAAAAACTTATAATATTTAAATTAATAAAAATATAATTAATATTTTTAAAAATTAATAAATAGAAATTTTATTAATAAATAGTTAATAAAACGTTAAGCTAAACTTTAAAATATATTTATTAAATTATTATAATATAAATTTATTTAATAAAACTTATAACGTTTTATATAAACAAAAAATAAAATAAATAAATAAACTTATATTTTTTATATATTTTATTTTTATTATATAGTATTTAATATATAATAAAAAAAAAATTTATAATAAATTTAAAATATTTTAATAAAGTTATTATTTTTAATAATTATTTATTATTATTATAAGCTAATATAATTAATATATTTAAAAATAAAGCGTTTATAACTATAGTTAATATTATTAAATTTTTTTATTAGTTTAAAATATATTTAAATTATTATAATTAATTTATAGTAATTAGTTTTAAAAAAATAAAATATTTAATTATTATATTTATAAGATTTTAAAATTTATTAATTTATATATAAAAATATATAAATAAATCTTTACTTAATTATAATTTTTATAAAATATTGATTAATAATATAATAATTTATTTTAATATAGCTAAGGAATATATATAATATTTATATAAAATACTTTTTATATTTTAAAATAAAAGAATTTTTATATTTTTAAAACAATTATTTATTAAATATTTATTTATTAAGTTATTATGTTTATATATAAATATTTTTAAATTTATTATAACCAAGGAAAAACTTGTTATATTTTATAACCTAGTATTTTTATAATAACTAAAAGCTTTAAAATAATATATTAACGCTACTAAGTTTTTAAAAAAGTTAATTTTATATTATTAGCTTAAAAAAAAAAAGAAAATAAGCTAATAACAAATAATTTAAATAAACATAAAATATACTATTAAAATAAATACTTTAAACTAACTAAAGCTAAAAAAATATTTTTTAAAATAATATAAAATTTAATATATAAAAAGATAATATTATATTATTATAATTTAAATTATATATTATATATATAAGTAAATAAATTAAAAAAATATAGCTTTAAAATAATAGTTTTTTATTTAAACTTTAATTAATAAAATTTTAAAAAAGCTATTTTAATTATTATAATATAACTTATAATATATTTTAATAAATATTTTTTAAACATTAAAATAAAATATAAACTTTTTAAATTAAAGGTTGTTTATTTTATATAAGCGGTAAAAGAATTAAAAATAATAATTAATTTAAATGAAGCTATAATAGCTTTAATAAATTATTTAATAATAAAAAATATTATAAATTAAACTAAGCTTAATATTTTAATAATAAATAAAGCTAATATTTAATTAGTTAATTTTTTAGTTTATTTATTATAATATAAAATAAATATTTATTATTTTTTAAAATGTTTTAATTTTATATTAAATATATTAAATTGTTTAAAAACAGTAAAAAATATAATAAATATAAATAAAAAAATAAAACAAAACAATAATTTAACTATTTTTAATATTATTTAATATATTATAAAAATAATTATAAATAATAATATAATTAAACAATTTAAAAAAATATATAAAAATAATTATAAGTTTATTAATATTATTATAAAAATTTAAAATATTAAAAAATATAATATTAATAAAAATATTAATTTTTTTTTAAAGCTAGGTTATTTTTTTAAAATAAAATATAGTTTAATATATAATATTTATAATAAAATATATTATTTTTATATTTTATATAAAATAATTAAAACAATATTATTTTTAATATATAATATATATTAAAAAAGCTAAAACTATATTAAATTTATTATAAAATATATTTAATTAAAAAATATATTAAATATTATTATAAATAAAATATAAATAAAACTAATAAATAGTTATTTATTAATAGTTTTTATTAAAAACAGCTCGACTTTTTTTTTATATAAAATATTATAATATATTTTATTCTAGTTTTTTTAAAAGTTAAATTAATAAGAATATTTTAATAATTAAGCGGTAATAAAACATATTTTATTAAATATAATTAATTATTAATAGTTTTTTATTTTATATTTAAATATATATTATTAATTTTAAAATATAAAAAATATATTATAAAAAAATAAAATATAGCGTTAATTAAATATTTATTATTATTTAATTAAAAAAGATTTAAAAGTATTATTTTTAACTATAATTAAAAGTTTAAATTAAATTTTTAAAAAAATATTTAAAAAGTTTTAAATATTTAACTACTAATAATAATAGCTTATTATTTATAAATTAATAAATTATTAAAATATAAAAATTAAACCGTTAAAATTATTATTTAATATTATTATTTTATATATTTAAAATTATATTAATTTAATATAATTTTTTTTTTATAATAAAATTTAAACGTAGTTTATTTAAAAGCTATTTAATTAATACTATATAAATAACTGTTTAAATTTAAGCTACCCGGTATATTAAAAGTATTAATAAATACTAATATTAAACAATTTAAAAATATATAATTTTTTTATAAATATTTATAATATAATATATATTTATTAATAAATTTTATTATAGCTTAAAATAAATAATATTATAATTAAAAATATTAATATTTTATTAAATTTAAACTTAAAAATAAAATATATTTATATTTTTATTATAAATATAATTTATTAAATAAATTATTTAAAAAGTATTTATAATAAAAATTAAAACTTTAAATAATAAAAAAATAAATTAGTTTATAAGCTTATAAATTAAATTTCTTTATTAATTATTATATTTATTTTATAATATTTATTAAATATTTATATTTTATTTTAAATAATAATAATTTTTTTAACTAATATATTTTTTTATTTAAACTTATTAAATAAAAATATAATTTAAATAAATAAAAAAAATATTATAAAATTAAAATAGTTTTTAATTATTATTTAAATTAAAAAAAGAATAAATTTAACTATTTAATTAAATAAAAAAATTAAAAATATAAATATAATTATTAAATAATTAAAAAATAATTAAAAAGAAATATTAAATTAATAAAAAAGTATTAAAGTTAAACTAATAAAAATAAAAATTTAAGTTTTTAAACTAAATAAATAATTTTAAAAACTATTTTATTTATGAATTAATTAATAAAAAAAAATTAGTTTTAAAAAAACGTATAAAAAATTAATTAAATTTAATATAATTAAATTTAAAAATAATTTTATAATAGCTTTTTTTATATATAAAAAATAAAAAATAAATAAATAAAAAATAAAAGCTTTAAAAAAAGCTATTAAAAATAGTAGACTTTTTTTTAAGTGCTTAGTATTTAATATAACCCTATAAAAAACCTGGTAAACCAAAGGTTTATACGGGTTATTTATATAGCACATGGCTTAGTAAGCCGCTAGGCCTACTACTTATTAACAGCTATAATATAAAAGCTTAAGTATAAAATATATAAGCTGCGCTTATATTTTTTATATTTAAATTTTTTTTTTTTTAATATTATAGTTATATTTTTAAAGAATTTTTTTTAAAAATATAATAAAAAGTTTTAAATTATTTTTTATTGTTTTAGTTTTTTATTTAATAATATTATTTGCTTTTTTAATATTATTATTTTAATTTTAAATATTAAAAATATTTAATTTAAAATATATATTATAATTATTTTATAAATAATTAATAAAATTATTAT
>MU620110.1:0-10328 GCA_025201785.1 Xylaria longipes
TAATAATTTTTAAATTTTTATATAATATTTTTTAATAATTATAAATATATATAAACTATATTTTAAACTTTTTATAATAATTAATAAAATTATAAGTTTATTATTTATTAATTAAAGGTACGTTATATAAATTATAGAAAAAATTAGCTATATTTTTTATAGTAGCGTAAGTAAAAAAATATTTTCGTTTATTTAAATTAAAAATATATTTAAAAAAAATATTTTTTTTAATTAAATTAAATTTATATATATTAATGTAGGTTTTATTATATATAGTATATTTGTTTATTTTATTATATATTATAATAGTAAAAACGTTATAAATTTTAAAAGCGTGTTAAATATTAATTTTTTTAACTAATTAAATAGTTTTAATAATAAGGATTAAATTAGTTTTTTTTATTTAAATAAATATTATATTATTATAAAATTATTACGCGATAAAAATAAAGTATATATATTAATAAAAAAAATACGCAACTTATTTATATATATAATTTGTTTATAAACTATATTATATATATTATAATTATTATTTTAAAGTTATATTAATTTAAAAATAATAATTATTATATAATAATAGTAGTAAAAATAATAAAAATAAAAATATTATTATTATTAATAATAATAAAATAGTTATAGTTATAGCTTAGTAGCTTATAACGGGTTAGCTAATAGCTTTGCCCTATATTAGCTATTATATTTAATACATTTACTACTAGTTGTTACTAGTTGTTTGTTAAATGCTTTACACTTTATATATAACCTACTTAGTATAAATATTTTATAGCTAAATTCCTTGCTTTTTTTTTTTTTTTTTTTTTTTTTTTTTATAAAATATAATATATATTGTTAAAGCTATATTTTTATTAATATATAAATATAATAATTATTAATATTTTTATTATTGTTTTTATTTATTTATATGTTTTATTATTTGTTTTAAATAATATTTTATAGTTTTAAAAAACCTTTTATTTAAAAAATAATAGTTATATTAAAACGTTATTTTTAAATTATTATTAAGTTTTTAAATTTTTAAAAAATATTTATATTATTTATATTTAATAATTACATAAAGCTAAATATTTTAATATAATTAAAAAAAAAGTTTTATTTAAAAAAAAAGATTTTAACTATATATTTTAATTTTTTAAAATATAAATAAAATATTTTTTATAATATTTTATTTTTTTATTTTTTTTAATACTTATATATAATATATATATTTTTTTTATAATTTTTTTATAAAAATTAAAGTTTTAAATATTTATTATTATTATTATTAATTTATTATATTATTATATAACGCGGCTATTTTATTTATTTATTTTTATAAATTAAAACTATACTAAGAATATTTTTTATAGCTTTTTATAATAAACGCTTTTAATGAAACGTTTTTTAAAAAGTTTAAAAAATATTTTAAGTTAAATAAAACGTTTTTATTTTTATTTAAGCTTGTTTATATTATTTCTTATAATATATACTAGGTTTTTATTTTAATTAAAATAAAAATAAAATAATAAAACTTTTAAATAAGCATATAATATTTATTAAAGCTTTAAGCGATTTTTTTTTAAACGTATATAAGGTATAGCTTTTATAGTTTTTTTAAGCGTAAGTTTTAATAATATATTATAGTAGTTATTATTTTATAATAAACGTTTAAAGCGTTTTTTTATTTTTTTTATTTTTTTAGTTAAATTATATATTTTAATTTATTTTATTTTAAAAAACTATTAAATTATTTTTAAAACGTTTTTAAAAATATTTATAGCTATAATTAAGTTTTTTTTTTTATTAACGTTATAAACGCTGGTTTTTTTTTAAGTTTTTTTTTTTACTATTAAAAAATTAATAATATAAAATAATATTTTTTTTTATTTTTTTTTTAAAAATATATTTATATAGCAGTATAAAATAATTAAATATTTATTATTAATAAAAAAATAATTTTAATCTAATTTTTTTAATATATATTTAAAAGATTATTAATATTTTATATTATAATAATTTTTTATATTATTTTATAACGTTTTTATTTAAAAACAACTTTTTTATTATAGTTTTAAATATTTTTATAAGTTTAATTCGCTTTTATTTATTTAATTATTTATTTTATAACGTTATTTTAAAAGTTTTATTATTTCTTTATTTATTTTATTAATAAAAAACTAGCTAATAAATATTAATAAATATTTTTAGCTTATTATATATTTAGTTTTATTTTTATAATTTTTTTATATTATAAATTAATATAATAATTTTTATTTATATATTTTTAACTATTTTAATATATAAACATGTTATTAACTAGTTTTTAAAAAATATTATTTTATAACTTAAATAAAAGTTTAATAAAAAAACTTTTATTTTAATTTTTATATATTTTATAAATATAGTTTTATATATTTTTATTATTTTGTTTAAGCTTTTAATAAAAAAAGTACAACTAAATAAAACAAAGGTTTTTTTAGTTTAAAACTTTAGCTAAAAAACTTTTAGTTGTTTAAATAAAAAATTTTATTTTTTTATTTAAAAAACCCTTTTATAATTATTAGATTTTATTATATATATACGGTTATATCCGGTATTTTAACATAAATAAATAGTAATTAATTATTAAATAAATATATATAAACAAATTTACTTTTTATTTTAATTATAAATAAATATATAATTATTATTATATATTTATTATTTCTTTTTAATTTTTTTATCGGTATATATATATAAACTATTTTATTTAATATTTTTAATATATTTAATATTTTTAATATATTTAATATATTTATTAAAGTTTTAGCTTTAAAATAATTAATAGTTTATGCTTATTATAAAACTTTTTTAATTTTATTTAAGTTAAAAATTATTTTAAAAATTTTAATATTATAATATATTTTATTAATTTAAAACAAAAATTAATAATTATTTACTATAGCTAATAAATTATTTTATATAGCTAGAAAAATCTTTATAAAATAATACCAGTAAAATATAAGCTAAGTTTTATTTTTATATTTATTAATAACTAGTAAATTATTTTATATAGCTAGCTTTAGTTTTAATTATATAAAATATTTAAAAAAGCTTTAATTTTATTTAAGTTAAAAATTATTTTAAAAACTTTAATATTATAATATATTTTTTTAACTTAAAGCAAAAATTAATAATTATTTATTATAGCTAATAAATTATTTTATATAGCCGGAAAACTTTTTAAAAAATAACGTTAATAAAGTATAAGCTAAGTTTTATTTTTATATTTATTAATAATTAATAAATTATTTTATATAACCGGTTTTAGCTTTAGTTATATAAAATATTTAAAAAAAATTTAAGTTTAATAAACAGGTTTTTATTATTATTTTTAATAATAATTATATTAATTATTTTAAACTTGTTTAATTTTATATTTATTTTACTTATAAATATTTTTATAAAAACATAAATATATTAAGTTTAAATTAATAATTAATATAAAAAATAAACTAATTATTAAATTTATATAAAAACAATTTATATAAATAATATAATAATTAATAAATATATTTTATATAAATAATAATAATAATAATTATTAGCTAGTTAAATAAATTATATTAATTATTTAAGCTTAATTTTTATTTTTTTATAAAGATTTATTTATATTTTTTTTAAACAAACAATATAGCTGTTTAAAAAATAACTAGTATATTTTTATTCTTTTTATTAAGCTTTTATAGCTGTTTAAAAAAAAAACTAATAAATTATTTATATAATATTATAATATTAAGATTAACTACTTATAAGGCTACTTATATATAAGGATATACGTATAATACTAGCAATTAAATAGTAGCTTAATTACCCCGTGGCCTGATTAAGCAAGTAGTATACGTTTATAAAATTCTTTGCTTATAAGAAAATTTTATATATAAAAGCTTTTTTTTTATATATTTAGCTAGTTAATTAAATAAATTAATATAAAAAGTTATTTATTTTACTTTTTTTTAAACATATAATATTATACCTTTTAACTATTTAATATTAATTAATATTTTTAGTTAAAAAATATAAATTAATAAAAATAAAAACAAAATTTTAATTTTAATTATATTTTAATATATTTTTTTATATAAATTAAATATTTAATATTATATTTTAGTTTTTTTACTAATATTAATAAAAAAAAAATTTAATTATTTTTATATATTTTAGTTTAGCTTTTATATTAAAATTTAATTAATAATATATAATTATATTACTTTTTAATTATTATTATATAAATTATATAAAAGTTTATTTTATAATTAATTTTTTATATTTATAACTATATTAAATAACAGCTAATTATATAAAAGCTATTAAAAATAAATATATAAAAACGTTAAAACTTTTAAAAAATAATTTTAAACGTTTTTAATAAATATTTTATATAAATTTATAGTTAAAAAAATTATTAAATATACTAGTATTTTTTTAACTTTTATATAAAAAACTATTAACTTTTAAACATATAATAATACTTTATATAACTTTTATATAATAAATAAATAAAAAATTAATATATAAGCAGTATATTTATATATTAAATATAGCTAATTAAAATATAAATTAAAAAATTTATAAAAAATATTAATAACAAATTTTAAATTTATTAAATTATAAATATTATAATTTATTAATATTAAAATTATTAATAATATTTTTAATATATTTTATATAATAAATATATTAAATTAAAAACTAGTTATATAATTAAAAAAAAACTATATTATATAATTTATTTAAAATAAATTTATTTTATTATATTAACTTTAAATTTTTATATAATAATTTTAAATATTATTTATATTTTTTATTTTAAATTAATAATTTTTTAATTAAATTTTTTTTATATAATAAAATAGTTTTATAATATTAATTTTTAAAATAAAAAAATAATTATAAAAAAACTTTTATATATAAAGTTAAAAAAAACTTTTAATTTAAAATAATATATTATTATATAATAATAAATAATTAAAAATATATTTTTAAAAAATATTTTTATTTATTAAATATTATTTATTATTAATATTAATTTATAACTTAGCTATATAATTTAAAAATATATTATATTTTTAATATATAAAATAAATTTTAATTTTTTAATATTTTTTATAACCTTTAAAATCATTAATATTTTATATAATATTAAATATAAAAGTTTTTATATTTTAACTTTAAATTTTATTTATATATAATATATAAAATAAAATATAATAATTTATTAATTTTTATTAAAAAATAAAAATTATAAAAAACTAGTTTTATATAATACTTTTTATTATTTTAATTAATTATATAAAAAACTATTATATATATTATATTAGTTTTTATTATATATAAAAAAAAATATATAATATTATAAATTTATATTTTAATATAATTATAAACTATAATTAATATTATTTTTATATAAATATATAAATAAAAAAAAGATTTTTTTTATATAAAATATTAAAAATTATAATTAATAAGCTTTTTAAAATATAAAAAATACTTGGGGTAAAATATTTAAAAAGAATATATTTTAATATAATTATTATATAAATATATAAAAATATATTAAAATTTAAAATAATATTTATTTTTTAAAAACTTATATATAAAAGCGTTTTTTTTAACTTTTAATTATATTTATAAGTTAAAAATAACTTTTTAAATAAATATTTTATATAAAAAATAAAAAATATTTATTATATAAACTAATAATATAACTAAATAAAATATTACCTTATATAATATAAAAATATTAAATAATATTTTTGCTATTTATAAAAATAATACTTTAGCTAAAACTATATAAAAAATTTTAAAAACTGTACAGATAATTTTTAAAAAAATTCCTATATAAATAAATAATATTTTATTTATTAAAAAAAAATTTATTAATTAATAAACTATACTTTTTATAAAAAAGCTTATATAAAAAATTAATATTTTAATATATATAAAATAATATTTAATAATAAACTAATATTAAAAAAAATTTTTTTTTTTTTTATTAAATATAAAAGTTATTTAAATATATATAAAAAAAAAAGAAAATTTTTAATATAAATAATAAAAGTATTATATAATATTTTATAAATAATATATTTATATATTATAAAATTTAAAAAAATATTTAAATAATAAAAATAAATTAATTTTTTAATTAATTTATATTTAATAACTAATATTATATAAAATATTAAAATATTATTTAAAATATTAATATTTTAAAATTTTTAATTATAAAAAAACTTTAAATAAAAATATATATATAAAAAAACTTTAATATAAAAATTATTTAAAAACTTAAAATAATTAAAATTAGTTTTAAAAAAAACTATATAATAACTTTAATTAATATTATAAAAATTAATAATAAAATTAATTATATAATATTTTATATATTAAATATTTTTATTTTATTTTTATTTTTATTAATAAATATAAATTATTTAAAAGCTTATTTTAATAATATAAAAATTATTATTATATAAAAAAATAAAAAAACTATTTTATTATATATAAATAAAATTATTTATTTTTTAATATTTTTTTATATAAAATAATTAATTATTTTATTAAAATTAAACTATAATATTTATATAAACGTTTTAAATATTTTTATATAAAAAAACTATATAAAATATTAATTAAAATAAAATATAAAGTTAAATAATTAATTTTAAAAAAAATTTAAAAGTTTTATTATTATTATTAAATATATAATAAAATATTATATTATTTTAAATTTATTATTAAAAATAATTATAAATTTAACTATAAAATAATTATAAATATTATATAAATAAATAATTAAAATATATTATATATAATTAATATTATAATATTATTTTAAATAGTTATTTTTTTAAAGTTTATATTTATATAAAATATATAAAAAATATTATATAAATATTAAATTAACATTTATTAAAAACTTTTAAATAATATTATATATAATTTAAAAATAAATTTTTTATTAAATAAATTTTAAAAATATATAAATATAATAAATATATAATATTATAAAATATTTATTAAAATATATTAAATAATTAAAAAAGTTAAACAAGTATATAAATTATTAAAATAAATATATAATATTTTTAAAAAAAAATTAATATATAAATAAATAATAAATTGATTTTATAAATAATAATTAAAGCGTTAAATAATATAGCTAAACTAAATAATTTTATATTAATTTTTTTTATTTTTAAAATATATTTATATATTAATAAAAACTTTTTTTTTTTTTTAACTTTTATATAAAAAATAATAACTATTTAAAATATAATAAAAATATTATATAAAAACTATATAAAAATTAAAATTAACTATATAATTAAAAAATAAAACAGATTATTATTATATAATATATTTATTTTTTTTTTTAAAATAAAATTTTAATAAAAAAAAAAAAGAATTTAAAAAAGCTTATATAAAATTAAAATAATTAAAAAATTAAATATTATTATTAACTTAATTAATAAATTAATATATTTTTATTATATATAAATTAAATTATATTATTATATAAAAAATATTTAAACTAAAAAAATAAAAAAATATAATATATAATAAATATAGCTAATAATAATAAAAAAAAAACATAGCTAGTTAAAAAAAAACTTATTATATATTTATTATATAATATTAAAATATTATAAATATTTTTAACTTTAAAAAAATAATAAATTTTTAACTTAATAACTAAGCTATATATAAATAAAATTATTATAATTTTTAAAAAACTGTTTAAAAAATTAAACATAATAAAAATTAATAAACTTATTATATAAAATATTTTTAAATTTATTATATATAACTTAAATATTTATAAAAAAAATTATATATTTAAGTTTTACTTTATATAAAAAATAAAAAATAAAATATTAAACTATATAAAAAATTAAAGCTAATTATATAAAAGTATAATAATATTAAAAAAAATATAATTTTTATTTAGTTATTAATAATTTAATAAATAAACTAATAGCTAATTTTAGCCCTAAAACCTAGCTTTATATAAAACTTTAAAATATTATATAAGCTTAAAAATATTATTTAAGCTTATATTTAATTAAAAAATAAACTATTATATAATATTTATATTTAATTATTTTTAAAGCTAAAAAATAAATATTTTTTAAAAATTATTTTATAAATTATATAATTATTATATAGCTTAGTAAAATTTAAGCTATATTAGTTTAAAATTTATTATTAATACTATTATAAAAAATTTAAAATATAAATATTTATATATAATTTATATTTATTATTAATATATAATAAACTAAATATTTTTAAAATAATTAAAATATAAATAAATAATATTTTAAGCTTTATTACTTTAAAATCTTTAATATAAAAAAAAAAAAACTTTAATAAATAAAACTTTATATAAAGCTTAAAAAAACCTTATTTTTTAATTATTTAATTAAGTTTAATAATAAAAAAATTTTTATATATAAATATAATATTATAATAACTTAAAAAAACTAAGCTAAAAATTTAACTAAAATTAACCTTTATATAAAAAACTTTATTTAAGCTTATATTTTTTAATAAATTTAAAAAATATATATTAATAATATATATTAATAAAAAACAGCGTATAATTTTATTATTATAGCTTAAATAATTAAACTATAATTAAAAAATATTAAAATATTAAATAAATAAATTAAATAATAAAAAAATAACTTATTTTAAAGTTTAATATTTTTTTTTTTTTTTTACTATATAAAACAATTTATTTTTATAAATAAATTATTTATAAATAATATAAATATAATTTTATAGCTTAAATTTATTATTATATTAATAGTTAAAATTTATATAAAAATTTTAATAAATTTTAACTTTAAAATTAAAAATAATATTATATATTAAAATTTAAACAAGTATAAATAAATTATTTATAATATTTTAATTAATAAATTATATAATATAATAAATACTTTTAATAATATTATTATTTTTTATATAATTTTTTAAAAAGTTATAAAAATATTTAATTTATTTTTAATATTTATTATTTTATTTTTAAATTTTAAATTATTATATAATTATTTAATTAAATTAAAAATAATATAAAAAAAAAATTAATAATTAATATTATATTTTTCCGAAAATTATATAAAAAAAAAGAAAATTTTAAAATATAATAAATTAATAGTAAAAATAACTTAATAAATATATTTATAAAATATATATTAAATTAAATATTTAAAACTTTAGTTTTTATTAATAAATTATTTATATAAGTTAAAATATTTATTAAAAAACTATAAAAAAAATATATTATATATAAATATTAAAAAAAATAAAAAAATAAAAAATAACAAAAAATATTTTATTTATATTTTAAAAAGCTAAGGCGTATAACTATTTTTTTTTTTTTTTAAATAAAACCCGATTTTTTTTTTTTTAATTATATTAAAAATACCGGGCTTTATATAATTACTAAATATAAACTTTATATATATTTTTTTAAAATTTAAAAACCCGATAATAATTTATAAATAATAACCTAGTATAATATTAGCAGCTATTTTATAAACTATTTATATATAACAAGGTAATTATTTCTTAGCTTTAAATTAAAATAGCTTAAAAGTATTTTTTATAACGGATAAACTTTGCTTAAATATTATATAATAAAATAGTATAAATAATAGCTTTTTTAATTTATTATATAATAAAATATATTAGCTTAAAAATATATAATAAATTATTTATATAAAAAAAAAAATTATATATATATATTTATATAAAAAGTTTATATAAGTTTTTAATAAGCTTAACTATTAGTTAAAAAACTATAAACTTTTATATAATTATTATTTTTTAAGCGAAAAAGGTTTTAAAACTATAAAATATTATTTAAAACAAACGGTAAAAAATATAAGCGGATAAAAATAACAGCAGGGGTAATAACAGCTATTTTATTATTATTATTAATATTATTATTATTAATATAATATTTAAAACAGTAAAAAAAACTTTACGTATAAAAATAATAATAATAGTAGTAAAAATAGTACTACTGCTATTATTTTTGCTACTATTATTACTATTATTATATAATAATTATTATTTTTTAGTTAATATAACCTTAAAACAATATCTAAAATATATATATAATAAATATATATATATATATATATATATATTTATATTTATAAGCCCGAAAAAAAAAAAAAAAAAAAAAAAAAGTAGTAAAAAATAATTTATTTTTAAATATAAAACCTAAAAATATATACTTTATTTAATTTAAAGTAAATATTTTTAAACAG
>MU620111.1:0-10234 GCA_025201785.1 Xylaria longipes
AAAATTAAATTTTTAATTATTAAAAAAACTTTTTAAAATTAATTTTAAATATTATTAACTAGTTTATAAAATTAAATTAAATATTAATATATTAACTAACCTTTATAAATAATAAAAACTAAAAACTTTATAAAATAAATAAAATATTAAATAAACACTAAAAAAATAAAAAAAAATACTTATAAAATAAAAATAGTTTTATTATAAAAAATATAACTAATTTAATTATTTAAAAAAATACGCAGGATTTAGTATAGTTATAAACGTTAAAAAATTATAATAGTAGTAAAGTAAATATACCGTGCTAACAACGTTATAAATAGTGCAGTAAAACCGGCTATAATATAAAGATTTATAATAAAAAAATAAAAATAAGTAATAAATTAAAATCTAATTAATTTTTAATAATAATTAAACTTAATAAAGTAATAAAAAATATATAACTTGTTTATATACGTAATTTATTTATAAATTATATTAATTATAAAATATAAATATATATTTAATATTATATTTTATAATAATAATATTTAATTATTTTAAATATTATTATAGGAAAAAAAAAGAAAAAAAGAAAAAAAAAAAAAACAGCTAATATATTTTTAATCCGATTTAAGTTTAAGCGTTTATAGCTATATAAAAATATTATTATAATAATATATAAAAAATTTAAATTAATATTAATAATATATTTTTTATATTAAGGTTATTTTTATATATTTTATTATATATATTTTTAATATTGTTTTTAATATTATTTTTAATATTATTTTTATTTTTAGTTTTAGCTGTTATTTTATAGCTTAAAACTTTATAAATTTTTAGCTTTAATTTAATAATTAATAAATATAATTTATTTTAAATTAAAATAAAAATAATTATTAATATTTAAGTTAAAAAATAATAATAATATAATTAAAATAATTTATAATATTAATTTATAAAAAAAGTTAGTTATATTTTTTATTTATTTAATAATTAAAAACCTAGCTATAATAATAAATTAAAAGCTTTATTTTAATGTTATTAATTAGTTAAATTTTATAAGCTTTTTTAAAAAGTATAATATATTTAAAATAAAATAAAGCTTTATTATTAATAATTTATTTTTTATATAGCGTTAATAGCTTTTAATTTTTTATAAAGTTTTTTAATATTTTATTTAAATTAATAAAAAAATTTAAATTAAATAATAAATAATTAATTAAAAAAAAGGTATAAAAATAATATATTTTAAATTATAATATAATATTTTAATTTATATATTATATAAGTATATTTAAATTAATAAAATATATAAACTAAGGTTTAAGTATTAAGCTTTAGTTTTAGTTATTATTTTAAATGTTTTTAGTAAAAAAAAAAGCTTTTTTAAGCAAAAGCTTTATAAATAAATAAAATAATTAATTATAAACTAATTATTTTAACTATTTAAAAAAGTTTTTTTATTTTAAGCGAAGGTTTTATAAATAAATAAAATAATTAATTATAAACTAACTGTTTTAATTATTTAAAAAAACTTTCTTGTTTTAAGCAAAGGTTTTATAAATAAAAATAATTAATTATAAATTAACCGTTTTAGCTATTTAAAAAAGCTTTCTCGCGCAAAGCTTTTTTAATTATAAAAGTTTTATAAATAAAAGTAATTAATTATAAATTAACTGTTTTAGCTATTTAAAAAAGCTTTTTTAAGTAAAGCTTTTTTAAGCGAAGCTTTTTTAATCGTAAAAGCTTTATAAATAAGTAAAATAATTAATTATAAATTAACTATTTTAACTATTTAAAAAAGCCTTTATAGGCTAAATTTTATAGTATTAATAAAGTTTTTTTTTATATAGTTTATTTATTATAATATTAATAAAGCTTTTTTTTATGTAATTTATTTATTATAAAATAAAAGACGTTTTTTTTATATAGTTTATTTATTATAATCTTAATAAAGCTTTTTTTTATATAGTTTATTTATTATAAAATAAAAGTTTTTTTTTTCGTATAGTTAATTTATTATAATATTAATAAAACTTTTTTTTATATAGTTTATTTATTATAAAATAAAAAATATTTTTTTTTATATAAAGTTAACTGCTTAAAAGCTATTAATAGTAAAATAATATTATAAGTTTATTTTAAATGTTTATAAAATTAATAAAATATATTAACTTGTTTTACTAAAATATTTAATATTATATTATAAAGTTTTCTTTTAATAGTAAATGTTTTAAAATAAAAAAATAAAACAATTTATTTAAATTTATTTATTTAAATAAATTTATTATAATTATAAATATTTAATATTAGCTTATATTTTTTTATATTAAATTTTATTTATAAGCTGGTTATAAACTTATATATATATATATTTAAAAATAGTAATAATATATTAAAAAGAAAAGTTTAAAAATTTTTAAATTATAATTATTATAATTTTTTAGTTTTTATTAATATTTATATTTTTAAATATAATTAATAAATTATAATCGAATAGCTTAAATTTATTAAGCTTTTAGTAAAGCTTTATATAAAATAAAGCTGTTTAAGTTAATTTTAACTTATATTTTTTTTAATTAATTTTTAATATTAAACAGTGTTAAATTAAATATTTTTTATTACTAAAAAATAAAAATTTAAATATAAACGTTTTTTATTTATTTAATTTATTATATAGCTTTTTTAAATAGTTAATATATATTTAAAATAAATTTTATATTTTAGCTAGCTTTTTGTTTAATACGTAGCAGTTAGCTTTTTATATTTTTTTAAATAATATAATTTTATTTTAAATAATTTCCTAAACTTTTATTTTAATAGCTATTTTAACTTATGTTTGTTTAATTTTAGCTAGCTTAGTTTTTATAATATAAAACTTTTTTTATACTATGTTTAATTTTTTATTTATTAATTTTATTTTTTATTTATAAAGTTTTATTTTATATTTTTAATATTTTGTTTTTTGTTTTATTTTTATATTTTTTTTATTTTTATAAGCTGTTAGTTTTTTTATTAAATCTTTTTTAATTAGTAGCTTTAGCCGCTTTATTAAATATATATTTAAGCTGTTAAAAAAACTTAACCTTTATTTTTTACTAGTATATAAATTACTACTTTATTTAAAATTAAACATAAATAATATTTTATTTTTAAAGCTTGCTATATAAATTAAAAAGGTTTATATTAATATACTTAGCTATATTTAAAATAGTTTAATTAAAAGCTTGTTTTAAGTTAACGTTAATTAAAGTAAAAGTTAAAAAGGTTAATAAAGTATAGCTGTAGTTTAGTGCAAGCTTAGTATAAAATAGTATAAATTTATAAAAAGAATTTATAAAAATAATATAATAAAAATATAATATTTTATATTATTTATTATATTATTAAACTTTTTATTAATTTTTAAAATAATAATAAGCAAAAGTTAAAATATATTATTTAATTATATTAACTACTAAAATTTGTTTTAATAAATATATAACTATTAATTAGTTAAAAAAATTTTATTTTTAGTATAAATATTTAAAAATTTTTATAGCTATTAATTTATTATTTTTAAAGTTATAGCTATTCTTTTATTAAATAAAAGTTTATAATAATTATTATTAGCTTATTAGTTTAGCTAGTTACGAATATTATAAATTAAAACGGTTATATAAAACGTTATAAACAATATAATATTTATAATATATTTATTAAAATTAACATATTAACTAATATTAAAAAAAAGCTTATAAAAAAAATTAAAATATTATATAAAAATATAGCAGCTAATTATATTAGCTATTTTATTAATACTATTTTTAATAAACTAAGTAAATTATATATTAGTTTTAATATATTTAATATAACAAGGATTTTTTTATAGCTTATAGTTATAGTTTTTGGTTAATATATTTTACTTTTATATATATAAATTAAATAGTTAATTATTTTTTATATTAAATAATATATAAATATTAATTGTAATAGCTTAAACTAACATATTTAAAAAACTATTAAGCTTTTTAATATTTTATATTATAAATAATTATATTATTATTTAAATATTAAATCTTATTAAATTATATATTTCTTTAGCTTAAAATTTATATTAAATAATAAAAACGTTTTTTTTATAGCTTGTTTTACTAATAACTTATTTTTTAACTATAATTATAAAACAAATAATTATTAAATATAAATAGTTATAAAGTTTTTAAACTTATATAATAGTTTAATTATTATTATTTAAAAAATAAAACTTTAAATTTAAATAATTGTTTTTTTTTATTATTATTTTAAATTATTTTATTTTTTAATAAAACACGTTTTATAAATAATATAATATATTATTTAGTTTTATACTTATATTTAATTTTATAAAAATAATTTAATATTTTTTTTATATTATATAAATTTTTTATTAAAAAGCTAATTATAATCTATTTAATAATTAACTAAAACTTTCCATAGCTTTTTAAGCTAAAAAGTATTATTAAAATTTTTATTATTAAAGCTTTTTTAATAACCGGTTTATTATATATTAAGTTTTTTATAGTTATTAAATATTTATTTAATTTTTAACACGTTAATTTATTTTTTATATTTAATATATTTTAAATATATAATAACTAAAAAAATAAATAACCTTATAAACAAGTAAAGTTTAAACATTTTTTATTTTATTTTATTTTTATTTTTTATTTTTTTATAATTATTAATAATTTTAGCCCGTTTTAAAGCTTTTTTTTAATTACGCTTTTATTTTTTTTATTTTTTTAACTTTTATTATTTATTTTTAATATTTTTTATTATTTTATATTAAAATATTAAATATATATTAAAATAATAAAATAAAAAACATATAATATTATTTTTATAAATATATTTAAACTTATTAATAAAGCTTTATAAGAAAAATTTATATATAAAAAAATATAATTTAATAAATATTTTTTTTATATTATATTTTTATAAATTTTAATTATAGCTTTAATAAAGCTAAAAAACTAGATATATTTATAACGTTTTTTTATAAACTTTAAAAATAAAAGTTTAAATAAAAAAAGCTTTTATTATATAAATAACTAGTTTATAAAAAATATTATTAAAGCTATATTATTAGTATTTATTTATTAAATTATTAAAAAATATATTTTTTTTTATACTTAAAAAAAAAATTTTAAAAAAAATATTATAAACTATAATAATATATTATTATATAAAAAATATATAAATTATATACTTTATATAAATATAATAAAAAATAAAAAATACTATAAGTTATAAAAAAATTGAAATAATAGCTTTTATTTTAATAGTTTAATTTAATATTATATATAGTTTTATATTTTTAGTATAACTAAACTGATTAATTTATTTATTAAAATTATAAACGTTTTTAATTTAATATATACTAGCTATAATTAAATAAATAACAGCTTTTTTATTTTTTTTCTGCTATAATCTATTAAAGTTTTTTTAAACTTAATAATATAAATATAAAAAGTTAATATATAAAATATTATAAATTAAATATAAATATAATAAAAATATTTATAAATAAAAAAGAATTATTATATAAAATAAATTTTTATTTTATTTATAAAACTTTAATTAAAGTTTAAGCTATTTAAAAAGTTTTAACTAAAATTTAAGCTTTTTTCTTTTATGTTTTTTTAATTTAATTATATAAACTAGCTGCGTATAAATTTAAAAGTATTATATATAATTTATTATAATTATTAAAATATATATTAAATATATAAATTTATTATTAAGTTTTATAAGCTATAAATATACACGGTAGAAATATTTAAAAACATTAGTTAAACTATAAAAAATATAATAATATATATTAAAATTTAAATTATTTAAAAATAAATATAAAGTTTTATTAATATATAAAAAATATTAATTAAGTTTTTAACTAATAAAAATAATTATTATTTATTATATATTAATTATTAAAGCTAAACAATAAAATATTTAAAAAATATATTAATTTTTTTAATAAATAAATATATATTTTTTTTATTTTTATTAATTTAATAAATATAATTAGTTTCACAGCGTTTAATACTTTATTAAAAAAAAGTTTATTTATATAATAATATATTATAATTAAGTTAATAGCTATTGTTTTTTTATAATATTATATGTTAAAATTTACTATTAAAAACATTATTAATATTTTTATTAATTTTTACTAAAAAATAAAACAGCTTAATAGCGTAGCTTATAAGCTTTGTTAATTAAATAAATTTATAATGTTTTTTTAAATCTATTAATTAATATTTTTTATACCTTACTTTTTTATTTATACTTAACTAAGTTTTTTTTTTTATATATTATATAGCTTAGCTTTAAATTGTTTAATTTTAAAACAAACTTACTAATATTTCTTTAATTAAAAAAATAAGTTTTTAATAGCGTATATTTTTTATAATAAAATTAAATAGTTTTTTAAAACAGCAGATTATTTTATAATTAAAATAATAAATTATTAGCTGTTTTTAAAATAATTATAGTTTATAGCTTATATAATTAACTTTTATTAAAGTCTTTAATTTTTATATATAGCTTATAAATTTATATAAACGTTTTAATTTAAATAATAAATTTAAAAAATATTTAAACTTAGTATATAGTTTATAACTAAGTTATATATTAAATTATGAATATTTATTATAAATTATTTATTAATAAAAGCTATAACTTAATAAAATAAAAAATATAATTATTAATATTATATATTGTTTTTATTTATATTATTACTAGCGATATAATAAAAAATATAAATAATTATAATATATTTAAACTTATTAAATTTTTTAATATACTTAATTTAAAATAATATTATTAATAATATAATAAAAGTTTTTAATAATATATAAATTCCTGATATAGTTTAAACTACTTAGCAAAAAATAAAAACATTATTTAATTTAAGCTTTAACAAAAAAAAAAGTTTATACTTTTTTTTTTTACTTATTAGCTAGTATTTAAATATAAGGTAAAATATTATCTATAGTTATTTTTATAAATATTAAGATTAATAATTATATATAAGTTATTATTAAATAATTTAAAATAAAAAACATAATAGTAAAAAACAATTCTTAAAAAAAATGTATAAAAGCTAAAAAACAAGCTTAGGTTATAAATAATTTTTAAAATTAAAAATATTTTTTTATCTTTATTAATATAACTATATTTTATTTTACCCTAAAACCCTACTATTAAAAGCTGCTACTTGCGGCATAACACGTTTTTTATAGCAAAAAATATAATACGCGGGATAAAAGGTTTTTTTTTATAGCTAAAAAAAAAATACTTACTCGGCTTTTTTCTTTAAATATTATTTAATATATTTAAAAATAAACTTAATTAATATTTAATAAAATCTTTTATTTAAATTTTATATGAAAATAATATAAATATTATTAAATTAAAACTATAAAATAAATAATAATTAAAATTTAGTTAAAGTAAATAAAAACAAAAAAAAAACAGCTAAAATATATAACTTTTTAATTTTAAATATTTTTTTATTTATATATAGCGTAGTTTTAATTTATAATTTTAAATTATTAAAAGTTATAAATTTATTAACGCGGGTTATATAAATAAAATTATGCTTTTTTTTTAGCTTAACTAAAGTTTATAATTTTATAAATTAATAAAATTCGTATAATAGTATTAAAAGGTTATAAATATTATATATTAAAAACTAAGCAGCAATTAATAAAATTATTAATTTTATAAACTAAAGCTTGTTTAAAAATAAAATAAAACATATATTAAAATATAATAAAAAATCTTTTTAATTTAAGCACTTGTTTTTATTTTTTATCTTTATTAGTTTTTTAATTTAAATATTAGTTAATAAAATAAGAAACGTTAATAATAGTTAAATTTTAAAACTTTTTTATATAATTTTATTATTAAATTTTTTGATAATATTTATATTATTAGCTTTAACATTTAAACTTAAACAAAAATAACTTATTAATATTATTATATTTTTATATAAAAATTTTAGTTTTTAGTTTTTTTAATATATATTTTTTATATGTAGTTGTTTTTATTTAAGTATTATACTACTTGTTAATAATATTTAAAAAAATAAATATTATTATTATATAAAATTTTGTTTATTTTTAAGTTTACTTTATATAAAATATTTATTAATAATAAATAGTTGTTATTTTTAACGTTTATTTTATTTACTTTATAATTTTTTTATTATTTATTATTAGTTTTTATTCTTAAGCTTAAAGCTTTTTTTAAACAATTATTATTTAAATCCTTTATTAAGTTATAGTTATTTTTTATATTATTTAAATTATTTAAATTATTATTAAAATTATTTAAATTATTATTAAAATTAAATAAGTTGTTAATATATTTTAAATTATTTAAACTTATTTTAAAGTTTTATATTTTAAGCTAAAGCTTAAACTAGTATTTTTTTACTAAGTATATAATTTTATTTTAAGTTAATAATATAACCGTGTAATATAATAAATATAAATAATATTAAATAAATACTTATATATAAAATATAATAATTAATATTAATATTATTAAATTAAACTATTATATTTACGCAACTTTTACTTTAATATTATTTTAACTATTTAAAATAAACAAACTTTAATAAAAGCTTAATATTTTAAATTAATATATTTTAATATAATTTAACTAACTAAAATATTAGCTTAATATATTTAATATATTTAGTTTATATAATAAAAGTATTTATAATATTAATTTTTTACTTATTATATATAATACTGTTTTAAAGCTCGATAAATTAAAACTAATAAAATATATTTAAATAAATACTTAAATAATAAGTATATAAAATATAATATATTTAAATTACCTTTTATTAAAGCTTTTTATAACTATTTAACTTTACTATAATATAATATAATATATAATTAATTAATATATATTAATTAAAATTATTTAATTTTAATTAAAATATACCCTGCTAGCTAGCTTATTATTAATTACTAATATATAAATAAATTGTATTTTTTATATTAATATAAAATATAAAATATAAAAATTTTAAACTATAAATATAAAGCTTTAACTATTTTTTTAAATATTTATTTAATTAAATAATATAAAATAAAACGTTTTTTTAATAAATATTTAAAATTATAATTAAATAAACTATTTTTAATATAAAAATATATTTAATAAAAAATAAAGCTATAGTAGTATAGTAAATATAAATAAAAATTATTTTAAACTAATAGTTTTTTTTTTTTTAATTAATTTTATAATTATTTTTAATAACTATTATTAAAAACAGCTTAACTTAAAAAAATATTTTAATATTTAAAATAAAGTTATTGTTTTTTATCCCTAGTACTTAATAAAAATAACGTTATATAACAAGATTTTATAAGTTAATTTTAAATAATTTAATTTTTTTTTAAATATAAATAATTTATTATTTAACTTAAGCTTTAATATATTGTTTTAAACAGCTTATTTAAACCTGCTATAAGTAAAAGAAACCAAGCTTTTATTAAATTTATTTTATTATTTATTAGTTTATTTTTAATAAATAAATTTATATTTAATTAATATTTTATTAATTTATATAATATAGTTTATATACGAGCAGATTATATAAACAAGCGGATTATTTTTTACTAAAACATATTGTTTTAACTTTATTATATAATAACTATATAATAATATAATATTTGTAAATTTTAAAAAAGCTAATATTTAATTAATTATTATTGTTATTTAACCGCTGCAAAAACTTAGTATTTAACGTGTTTTTAAACTATATAGTGTTTTTTTTTTAATACTATATATTAAAATAAACGGACATACTATATATAATAAAACCTATATTAATATATATAACTTTAATTTAATTAAAAAAAATATTTTTTTTAAATATATTTTTAATTTAAATAAATAAAAATATTCTTTTACTTATAATACTATAAAAAATATAGCTGATTTTTTTTATAATTTATATAATATATTTTTAGTTAGCAAATAATAAGCTTATAATTTTATTAATTGCTATAAAAAGCTTAAAATATAGTTTACGTATATTTATAATTATTAAAAAATATTATATAAAAATTTAAAAATTATTAGCACGTAGTTTAAATATTATATATATATAAAAATATAATATAATATTTATAATAATAATATTTAAAACTTTAATAAAATTAAGTTTATAATAAGCTAGATTTATTTATATATAATTATTATA
>MU620112.1:0-10205 GCA_025201785.1 Xylaria longipes
TTTTTATTATATTTAAAAAAGTTTATTTTATTATTTTTATAAAATTAAATATTTTAAAAAGTTTTTAAAAGTTAAAATTAATATTTTATAATCTATAAGCTATAATTTTAAAGCTAAATATATAGTTATAGTTATTAACGTTAATTTTTAATATTATTAACTTGTTTAAACTTTAAGTTATTTAAACGCTAAAAACTGTTAAAAAAATAACCGCGTAGTTAATTTTTATTAAAAGTTAAATTTTTAATTATTAAAAAAGTTTTTTAAAGTTAATTTTAAACGTTATTAACTAATTTATAAAATTAAATTAAATATTAACGTATTAATTAATTTTTATAAATAATAAAAACTAAAAGTTTTATAAAATAAATAAAATATTAAATAAACGCCGGAAAAATAAAAAAAAACGTTTATAAAATAAAAATAATTTTATTATAAAAAATATAATTAATTTAATTATTTAAAAAAATATATAAAATTTAATATAGTTATAAACGTTAAAAAATTATAATAATAATAAAATAAATATATTATACTAATAATATTATAAACAATATAATAAAACTAGCTATAATATAAAAACTTATAATAAAAAAATAAAAATAAGTAATAAATTAAAATTTAATTAATTTTTAATAATAACTACTTTAGTTATAAAATTATTAATAATTAAACTTAATAAAATAGTAGAAAATACACAACTTGTTTATATATATAACTTGCTTATAAATTATATTAACTTTTAATTTATTTATTTATTTTATTTATTTTAAATAAATAAAATTTATTATTAAATTTAAATAATTAAATTTAAATATTTAATTAAAAATTTATTTATAATTATAACTTATATTAAGTTTATTATAGTTTTATTTATAATATAAAAATATTATAAATTAATAATATTTTTTTTAAAAAAAATATAAAAGGTTTAAATTATAATAATTTTTATTAAAATTATTATAATAAATTTTTTTTTTTTTTATATTTAATTAAAATAATATAAATATTTTTAATTTTTAAAGCTATAGTTATTCCGATAATTTTATATTTATTAAAATCTTAAACTATTATTAATATAGTTTTATAAAAAATTTTTAAGTATAAAAACTTTTTTTTAATTTTATTATATTATTTTAATTTTTTTTATATAATAAATTATTTTTATATGTTTTAATTAAAATATAACTAAGTTAGTTTTATTATTATTATTAATTTTAATAATAGCTATAATAATATTTTAACTTATATTAAGATTTATTTTAGCTTTTTTTTTTTATTTTTATATTAAATTATTTTCGGATTATATTTTAATAAGTTAATAAAAATTATTAGTTTTATAAGTATACGCTTTAATTATTTTTTATAAAAATATTAATAATTTTATTATAAATAATTTTAATAAAAAGTTAAAAAATTATTATATAATAACTAAGTTAAGTATAATAATAAGTAAAAAAAAATTATATAATAAGTAGTATATAAAACTTTAACTTATAAAAAAAAAAACAAGTACGGAACTAGTCCGAGTAAAATATAATAATATGTGTAGTTCTAGTGGCTTAGCTAAGCACCCAGCATGACACTATTAGTGGGAATTAATGAATTGACGTCTTTGACTTCCAACTTCGAATGGCTACAGGAAAGATGGGGCCATCTACTTCAAATAAGCTTTATTGCTGCCGTACAGCCGAATTTTCGAGGACATCCAGATTGTTTTCCAACCCGAGAAAACGGCATACGCTACAGCCTCGGGATTCAGTTGAAGGAATTGAACTCCGAGAGCCGGGAACCATTCCACCGGGAGATCATAGGCCTACTGAATAGAATCTCCCTTTTAAAACTTGGTTAGCTTAGGAACCCAGGCGCGAAGTCGCTCCACTAACGGCTAGAACAGTTTACACATGAGCAGTTACCTTTCCGCTTATGCCCAGGATCAGAAAACAGCGAGGGTATTCACGCTTCTTTGTTGATCGATCCAAAACTACGTTAATATACAGCTTATTGAATGAATAGGAGGCTTTGCGAGCTGTCAAGCGGCAGAGGTCACAATGAGAATGCGGCTGCTCGGTATCCTTACCGTAAGTACTTAGGAGAGCGTCTCCAGACAGTGATTACGTAAGTGACTCGCTCTCACCACTTGGATCGTCTGGCACTATTGCGATGACACGGGAACGAAATATTACGTTTGGTAAGCTACAAAAGCAGATATATATGCAAAGGCCTTGGATATGTATTGTGGTCAAGCTTACGGAATCACAGAGCAGGATTCGGGATGGAAGGGTCTCCAGGTGCGTCTGAAAATATGAGTAACAACGGTGTAGGGAATGGAAGCAGTTAGAAGAGTCGCGGAAGCGCCCCGTTGGTGACAGCCAGTAGGCCCGAACTTTGGGTCAGCGATAGGCGGCATTTGCAGTAACAGGATGTAGAGGCCCTGTTGGTTTGGCACAGCTGAAGGTAATTCTGTGAAACTACTGCGGTCCCAAGGACCCAAGCTTCCGACGACGACTTGAAGCTGTCTCGTCACTATTTGTAGTAGATATTCACTGTACTTTTAGGTAAAGGGTGCTCGAGCTCGTAATGCAGCACACATTTCGTGGTTGAAGATCGGGTTTCTTTACTGGCTATACCATCTTCACGCTTCCGTAAAATGTAGACTTAGGCATTGGGACCACCGAGCCACAAACCGTAATACGTTGCATTGTTCTCCATGACTTACTAGATCTGGCCGTCGGAACAACACATTGTAGGGTAGCAAACATGTGCACGAGGAGAGGACGCAGGGCGAGGTCGAACTCTGCTAGCGCCCTGATCGTCGAATAGATACGACTCCTCCCATCGAGGCGGTCGCGATCTAGGTATGTTCAAGGCATTGTGTAGACCATCGTCCGGCTTATCGAGTATGGAGAGGAAGAGATTATAACGTCTGAGGAGGTGATCGAGACACTGGCAATTGGTATTAGTAGGAAAAACAATAAAAGTAAGTCTCACAACACGAATACAAGTCCATATTTCATACATCCAAGAAAGGACATTGGCGCTCATCGCACGTCTAAATGGGCTTGAGGCGACGGCTAGCGTGGAAACTGCGAATTGAGTGGAATTTTGAATCATAATGGGACGGGTAAGGAAAGCAAAAGAAAATGGAACATACCTGAAGGAGAGCTCAGTTCTGGAATGAAGGAGGCAGAAGCATAAAGGCTTTCAGGGAGATTGACAGAAAAGATGGGAGCAAGCTTCAACCTTTATATGAAAACTTTCAGCCCACCACCCCAGTCAGTCAGATAAGATAAGCCACTGTGCGGATAACCATAGCACTAACTTAGTGGGGATGGAACTTACTCTACCAATTAAACGCGAGAGCTACGGATTACCGAAGCTACTACCTAAACGCGATTGCTGATTGTTTAGATAGGGTCTTGTGTTCACAACCTCGGGTTATTTCCCTACTGAATGAGATACATATTACAACGGCATCACCCGCTTTGGCCGCCATTCCCAACATTCATACTATAAATCTCATAGCCGGCATCCGCTGATCCATTGGAGAAGGAATGAGGCTTCAGTTGATATGTTGTTTTACCTACGTAACGGGCATTCGTGGCCCTATCGGAAGGGGGATTTTCTAAGTTGGTTGTGGCTTGCAGGTATGACCCGGACATCTTGCCGGACGAGAAAGTTATGGGTCGATCGGAAGAGTTATTGTTTGAAGCTTGGGGTGGCTTACGGGTACGAGCTTAATATGTTGCCCGTCGAGAAAATTACGGTCATACCTACTTAGTGTTCATGGCACAAGGCCTAGCTCGAGAATGATGACGAGCCCCCAATAGTGAGCATGAGGACCATTCCCAGCACGCTAACCGATTTGTATTTGTCACTCGTTTTCACTTTCTGGTAACCATGTTAATGAAATCAGTTGGAGGGCTAAGGCCGAGTAGGGAAACATACTTGGCTACGACACAAAAATCTTCTTCTGTTGAATTCGGCCTCGAAAGTCAAGGACCAAGTCATGAGTCGATGGAGACCTCAGCCACACCCATGAAAAGCCTCTGGAGGGTAGCCATTGGCGCGTAGAACCAATTTTGGGCCTCTTTCTGCCACTGGTTGTTAGAGAGTGAACCCTGCACCCTCGATTATAGGCCGAGCCGAGCTGTCAAAGACGCGATGCTGACTTGGCGAACGATCGTCCTGATGTTGGTCTGTCTTCGTAAGGACCTATGAGCTATAAGGCCACGCCATATATCGCGGCATTTTCATATCGTCGGCCCACAGTGACTGCACAGAAGCCAAGTGGTCGTACCCGTCACTCAAGGTCTCACAGATCGGCTGGCCGTCTGGATTGGGTTTGCAGAATTGCTCGCACATGTTAGGACCGCGGCAAGCTCGTCGGCGTGGAAGAACTTCTTGCTTCCTTCCTAGACGGAACTATTATACTCGCCGGCCGGTTAGTGCGCAGGAAAACTATGTATGGTCGACTGTTTGCGAGTATACGATGTCGTTGGCTGACAGGAAGTAGAGAGCAACGACGCGGAAGTTGCGGTCTAGCTCTTCGATGGGTTGAAACTCGGAGTAATACCGTGCATCTTCACTGCTTCTAAATGCTTGGAGTGTACTGTTTCTCTAGTCAACTATATAATTAGCTCACGGTCATGCATCTACGGATAATCACACCTGAGACTATACCTCTTGAGCCTAACGCCATGTTGCCTCGTCCCATAAATAGAACGATCGGCTGTTCGTAAGAAAAGCTACTGTACTTTGGTTGTGTCCAAAAGAAGATTTGTGTCATTATTTTGCAGATGCTGGCTTGGAAAGGACAGGAAGCGTTTGAAGTGACTGTCACAACGGGCCGCTGTTTCACAAAGTTGTTGCACATAGTAAAGTAAGTGGTCGTTTTAAAGCGTGGGCGATAGCCGCTGCCATATGCCCCTTGCCGCTTGCAACACACCTACCAGTTACAATTTGTGTAACTTTATAACAAAAAGTCCTCAGCTTACTTTGAAGTATTGTATGAACGGTCATATCGCCACCACCGCACCGTGGCTAGTTGTTATAACTCTTGCAACCGCGCTTGCCTTCGTAGATAAAATCTTTCTATTTTTAACAATACCTACTCGTAATAAAGCGAATTATAAGTTCTACATAGTTTGTTCATAAAACGTTGATATATATAAAAGAGGTTTAAGCGCAGGTCTTAACTTAAATAATCCGTCCTATTTCTTTATTATATTAATTAATTAATTAATTAAGTTTAACGTTAGTATAAAAGCTATAGCTTATTTTATATACTTTTTTAAAGGTTTAAAATATAATAAGCGTTATTTAAAAGTATAATAAAATATAATATTATAAATAGTTTATATTAAATATATTATTAAATATAATATTAAATTATATTTTTATAAGTTTAATATTTTAATACTTATAATTATTATAACTTAATTTTTTAAATTAAAAGTTATAATTTTTCAATTTTTTTACTAGTTTTTAATAATATTTATAAAGTTTAGCTGTTAAATTTTTTTTTATATAGTTTTATTTATATATTTATTAAAATAAACGGTTTTATAAAATTATTTTTATAGCTTATTTTTAATATTATATTTTTTATATATTTTTTAATTTTTAATTTAATTTTATATAAATTTTTTAAATATTAAAAATATTTTAAAAAAAAATAATAATTTTATTTTTAATTTATTAAGGTTTATAAAAATATAATTTTTAGTTTATTTTTACTGCTTTTTTTTTTATTAAAAGTTTTTTTTTTTTTTATATATTTTTTTTTATATAGTATTAATTTTTTTTTAAAAAAAATAAATATATTTTATTATAATAGTTTATTATTTTATAAAATTTTTAAAACATTAATAATTTTTATATTAACTAGGTTTAATATTTATATTTATTTATAAATTTTTAAATTTTTAGCTTATATAGTTTTATTAGCTAGTTATATTTAAATTATTTTTTATTATTATATTTTTTATTTAATTTAAATAATTTAAACTAGTTAACTATAAAAGATTTTTTAATTTTATAATAAATTATATATTTTAGCTTTTTTTTATTTTATTTTTAAAATAAAAAATATAAATATAATAAATTTTTATATTATTATAATTAAACTTATTATAATATTATTTATAATTTTTATAAAAAGATTTTATATTTAAATATTAATTTAAAGTTTTTTTAAATAAATATAATATTTTTAAATATTTTTTTAATTTATATTTAATATTTATTATTTTAAAATTATTAAAAATATTAATATTTTAATTTTTTAGTTAATCTTTTATTATTTTTTTAATTTATTATTTTATATTTTGTTTTAAATTAATTATTATAAAAGTTAACTTTAAATTTTTAAGTTTTTTTTTATTTTAAGCTTAGCTAGTTTATTTATTTATTTATTATTTTTAACATTATAATATTTTACGCTTTAATATATATTAATATTATATTATATTATTAGTTTATAAATTTTTATAAAAACTTATTATAATATTATTAAAATATTTTTTTTTAAATATTTTATATTATTATTATATTATTTATATAAAATATAATAATAATATTAATTAAGTATTATTATATTATTTTTTAAAATTTTTTAAAAGCTTTAAATACTTTTATATTAAATGTTATTTTATAAAAATTTAAACTTTTATAGCTTTTTATAATTAATATTTAGCTTTTATAAAAAATATATTTATAGTTTAAGCTGTTTTTTATTTTTAAATTATTTAAAAAAATAATTATTTTAAATATTAATTAATTTATAAACTATTTTTTAAATACTTTTATTATTATTTTTTTATTAAGTTTTTTTATAAAATTAGCTTATAATCCTTTAAAAAATTAAAAAAAATAAAATATTATTTTTTAAATATTAAATTAAAATACTATTAATATTTAAAGAATAATATATATTTATTATTATTATCCGGTTTTTTTATTTTATTATATTTTTTTAAGTATTAATTTTAACACTAATAAATAAGTTTTATAAACTGTTTTAATTTTAAACGTTTATTTATATTTAACTTGTTTTAAAGCTATATTAATAATTAAAATTTTATTTATTATAAATAAAACGTATTTTAAAAATATTTTTTAAATAAATAAAATTTTCTAAGCTATTTTAAATAATATTTATTAAATTATTTAAATATAACTTTTAACTTTTATATTCATTTTTTATTATTTATTATTTATAGTTTTATTTATTAGTTTTATTTATTTTTTATACTAAGTTTTATATTTATATAATAATAAAAATAATAATATAATATTCACTATTTTTTAAAACTTTATAGCTAGGGGTTTTTTTATTATTATTAAAATAGCTTTAATATAATTAGCTATTTTTATTTTTTTAGTTGTTTTTTTTTTATATATTTTTAAAATTTTAACTTTTTATTTAAATAAATATTTAGCTATTAAAATATTAAAATTTTTTATAGTTTTTAATATAAAAGGCTAAGGGGTAGCCCTCCGAAGGAGGGGTACACCCGGCTATAGCTACTGCATGGCTAGTGTAGCTTAGTTTATAGATTAAATAGCCTTTATAATTAAAGCTAAAGCTAGCGCCTGCAGCGCTGCTAGCTTTAATTCTTTTTTTTTAATTTATATTATATTATTTAAACTTAATATTACTTTACTACTGTTAATAATTTTTATTAAATAATATAATAAGTTTTATAATTATAAACTTTATATTTTTAGTTTTTTTTTATTACTAGTAAATTATACACGTAAAATAGTTCTTTAACCTTTAACTATATTATTTTTATTATTTTATTTAAATTAATTTTTTAATATTTAAATAATAACTTATTTATAAAAAGCGCTCGGAGTAGTTTTTTAACCTTTATACGTTTAAAAAAAATAAAAGTTTATAATAGCTTAGCTTAGGAGTAGTTTTTAACTTTTTTAACGAGCGCCCGAGTAAAAGCTAATTTAATTAATTTAACGTTTTAGTTTTTTTTAACGTTTAACTTAAAATTAATATAAAGATTTTCGCTATATAAAACTTAAATTTATAATAAAATAAATAATATATTTTTATTATTTATATTTAAACAGCTGTACTATTTTTATATTATTATATTTAGTTATAACTAATATTTATAATTATTTTAGCTAGCTGTTTATTTAAACTTTAATTAGTAGAATATTTAAATAATAAAGCTTGTGTTAAGATTTTATTAAATATAAATAAAGCTAGTTTTATTTTTTAGTTATATTATTATTTTTTAACATATACGAATTTTTAGCACTTATTTTTTATTTATTATAATTATTTTATAATTAAATATATAAATTAAATTTAAGTTTATTTTATAAATATTATACGTATATATTAATTATAAAGCAGCTAATAATAAATAATAAAATAAAATTTAGTAAAGTTTGTTAAAAATTATATATACTTATTAATTATTAGCTATAATATATTTATATTTAAATATATTTTTATTTTTATATATTTTTATTTTATTTATATAATTAATTTATTAATTATATTTATTTTATTTTATTTATTTTAATTTATATTATTAAATATTATATCTAGTAATAATTTTAAATATAAACTTAAAAATTTAATAATTAAATATTAAAAGTTTTTTTTTATTAAAAACTTAATATTTAAGTTAATAAAAATTAAAAAAATCCTAAGTTTTATTAAACAGCAGAAAAATATTTTTTTATTTTTAGCTGTTTTTTTATTATTTTTAAATATAAGCTTTTTTTTTTAACAATAAGCAAAATTTTTATTTAGCTTATTTATAATATAATATAAAAAATATAGCTTATAAATAACCTTTTAGCTATATTTATATAAAAAATAAAAGTCCTGTATTATAAATAAAAATATAATTAAAAAATTAAAATTTAAAAAAAAACTAAATAAACTTTTTTTTTTTTATAAAATATTTAAAAAAATTAATAATAATATTATAAATTAAAAATATATTAATTATAAATTTAAATAATAAAACGTTTTAAATAAAAAGTTAATAATTAACCTAAATATAATTACAGCTTAGTAGCTTATAGCGGGTTAGCTGGTGGCTTTGCCCCGCACTAGCCACTACACCTAACATATTTACTACTAGTTGCTGCCAGCTGCCTGCCAGTTGCCCCACAGCCCACACCCTATACATACCACCTACTTAGTGTAAATATTTTATAGCTAGATTTCTTGCTTCTTTTTTTCTTTTTATTTATAGATTTTAATATAATATAGTATATATTACTAAAGCTTTGTTTTTATTAGTATATAAGTATAATAATTTATAAATTATTCTTTATTTTTTTAAAATATTAAAACTATTTTTTAATATTTTTTATAATTATAATTAAATTAACCTATTATATAAAAACCGCGATATAAAACTACGCTATACTATATATTAATAAAAAATAAACCTAGCTTAAAACTAAAGCTTATAAGTAAATAAAAATATTTATAAATAATTTTATTAACCTAGTAATTTAAAAAAATAAAATTTTTATAACTGTTATAAAAAAAAAAATTATTTATTTTATAAAAATAAAATTTTTACTTAATAATAGTATAGCTACTATAAATAATAATAATAATAATTAATAAAATAACTTATTTTATTTCGCTTGTTAATTTTATAACTAAATTAAAAACTTTAATTTTTTAAATAAAAAATATTATAAAAATATCTTTATTATATATAATATAATTAAAACTTTAGTTTAAAACTATACAGCTATAGTTTTAAAAAATAATAACTTTATTTTTTTATTTAAAACTATTATTAAACTAAATAAAATAGTTTAGTTTTGTTATAACGGGTTTTTTAATAAAAAAATATTTTTAGTTTAATTTTTTTTTTATTTTATTTTTTTATTTGTTAAGTTTAAAGCGAAGTTATTATTAATAATAGCTTATTATTAACAAGCTGCTAAAAGCTATATTTTTTTTAATTTTATTAATATTTAAGTAAATAAGCTTTTATTATAAATTAAAAAATTAAATAAAATTATTATTAAAAAAAATAAAAAATTAATAAAGCTTCGCGGAAAGTCCGGAGAATTTAACTTTATAAATAATACTACTATTAATTACTTTTTTAAAAAACTAAATAATATAATTATTAATTATAAATATATTTAAAAACTATTAAATAATTTAAATTAACAAGTTATTAATTTCTTTAATT
>MU620113.1:0-10191 GCA_025201785.1 Xylaria longipes
ATATATATTATATTATTATTTTTTATTTTTATTAATTTAAATTTATATAATATTTTTATAACTTTATTAAAATTATTATAAATTTAATTAAATATGAATATAATTATAATAAAATTTTATATATTAAGTTTTATATATATAAAAATAAGTTTTATAATTTATTAAAATTTTTATTTAAGTTTTCTGTATATATAAATAAACTTAGTTTTATTTAAACCGATTATATTATTATTAATATATAATTTACTTTTAAATAAAAATATTATACCTTAAATTTAACTAAACTAAATAAATAAAAAAAATTAAATAAAATAAAACAAAGCTTTTATATAAAAATAATAGTAATATAGCTATTTAAAATAGCTTAAAACTAAATAATTTTATTTATATAGTTTTAATAAATTAAAATAATTTTAGCTATAAATTAATTTAAAAAACTATTTTTAATATTTTAAATAATTATTTAAATAAAATCTTAAATATATTAAATAATAAACTTAGCTTATAATTAAGCTATTAAAAAAAATATAACTATAAATTAAAATAAAATAATTTTTAATATAAAATTAAACGTTTTATATTTTAAAATATAAAAATAAAAATAATAAATTAAAATTAAAAACAAATAAAAAGCTGCGAAAAAATAGCCGATAAAAAGAAATCGGTTAAACTATTTATAATATTTAAAAAAATATATTTATAAGTTTAAAATATATATAATTTATATAAAAAATATAGTATAAAATACTTTTAAAAAAAAATAAATAAACTAATTAAAAAATCAAATATAAATAAAAAGCTATAAAAGCTTTAAAACAAAAAATAAAAATAGCTATAAAAAATAACTATTATATAAACTTTTATAAAAATATTTATAAGCTTTTAAAAACTATAATTAACTATTTTATATAAAAATATATAAATAAATTAGCTTTAAATATTTTATTTTATTAATAAAAATTATTTAATAATAAAAAATATAATAAGTTAATTATTAATAATATTTAAAAAAACTTATAATTATTATAAAAATATATTTATAGTTTTATATAATAAATTTTAAATTTATATATTAATTATAAACAAAAGAAAAATTGCTTTAAAGGTTTTAATTTTTAACAATAAACTATTTAAATAATTTATAAATAAATATATATATAAATAAGCTATAACACTAGCTATAACCTAGCTATATATATTATATTTATATATATAAGCTAACTATTTACTATTAAAGCTACTAGCTATAACTTTTAATAATTAAAAAATATTTTTAAAAACTAAATATCTTTTTTAAATATAACTATTATATTTTTTAATTTTATATTATTAATAATTTTTATATATTTTATTATAAAATATATGAAAAAAAATCTTTTAATATAAATTTTATTTTATAACATTTTATTTAAAATTTATATATTTATTAAATTATTTTAAAAGTTTTATAATTTAATTAAATATTTAAACTTATTATAATTAATTTTTTATATAATATAAAAATATATAATAAAAAAAATAAAAAAAAAACTTTAAAATATTTTTATATATAATTAAATAAATTTAGTTTATTTTTTATTAAAATAAAAAATTATAGTTTTTTTATTAATAAAATTTATTATTTATAATATTATTTAAAATAAAAACTATTTTTTTATAATATATATAATAAATATTTATAATTAACTATATTATATTTTTTTATAATAATATTTTATAAATATATTTAGCTATTATTTTTATAATAATTTTTATAAATTATTATTTTTTTTTATTTATTTAATTTTTTAATAATAAGTTTATATATTTAACTATTTTTATAAACTATTAATAAAAATTTTTTTTAAATTCTTTTAATAATATTTATTAATAATATAAGCTTTTATTTTACTATTATAAATTTTATTTTTAAAAAATTACTAAGCTATAAAATAACTATTATATAAACCTTTTAAAATTATTTTAAATAATATTTTAATAAAAAGTTTATTTAAATAAACTTAATTAATTATTTATAAAATTATTTATTATAAATTTATAAAAGTTTATTTAAAATAAAATTATTATTAAAAACTTTTTATAAAAAAACTTTTAAATTAATATAATAGTTTTTTTAATAATTATATATTATAATATTTTAAATTTTTAATAATTATTATATTTTATTAGTTATTATAATAAATTATTTAAATTTATTAAAAATATTAAAAAAAAATATTTTATAAGCTTTATTATTTTATTTTATTATTTTATAATTATTATTAAACTTTTAATAATATTTTTAAAAAAAATTATTAAAATAATATTTAATATTTTTTTTAAAAGTTTTATTTATTTTATTAAATTTTAAAAAGTTTTTAAATTTTAAAATATTTAAAATATTATTTTATATTAACTAATTTATAAAACTTTTTATATTTTATTTTTAAATCTTTTATTAATTATTTTTAATATTTTTTTTATAAATTTTATATAATTATTTAAAAAAAATATAATAATCACGTTTAACTATTAATTTTATTTAAATAACCTTTAAGTATAAATAAAAAATTTTATAGTTTTTTTAAATAATAAATCTTTATAATATAAAAAACTTTATTATTATTATAAATTATTTAATTAAAATATTTAATATTTAATTAAGCTTTTTTTTATTAATTAATATATTTTTTAAAATAATTAGCTTTTTTATTTTAGTTTTTATTTATATTTTTTTATTTTTAACTAGTTTTAACTTTTTATTTTATATAAATAGTTTTTTATTAAGTTTTTTAAATTTATTAATATTTAAAAAATTTAATAATTTAATTCTTTTTATTTTTAATTATTTTAATAAATAATTATTAAATTTTTTAAAACTTATATAAAGTTTATAATAAAGTCTTTTTTATTTTATATTATTTTAATAAACTTTTTAATTAAAGTTATTAATAATAAATTTTAATATATTATAAATATTAATAGTTTTTTATTATTATATAAAAAATATTTTTTAATATTTTATATTAAATAATATAAGTTATAGCTTTTTATAAATAAATATTTATTAAATAAAATTTATTTATATTAAGCTTATAAAGTTTAATAAATATATAAAATAAATTATAATTATATTTTTATTAATATTTAATTATATATTTATTTAGTTTTTTTTATATTTTTTAATTATAATTTTTAATATTATTTTTTTATTAATATATTATATAGCTTTATTATTTTTTTAAACTATATAATAATTATTTTTAAAATAATATAAAACTTTAACTTTATTAACTTTAAGCTTTTAAATTATTATAAAAATTTTATTTTTTTATATTTTAATATATAATTTTTATTATAATTAAAATAATAAATTATTTTATAATAATATTTAAATTATATAATTTTTTAAACAAATAATTTATTTTTATTTTTAAAATTAATGTAATAATAATATATTAAATAATTATAACAGCTTTATTATTATTTTAAAACTTTTATAAAAAAGTAATATATATTATTTTATTAAATTTTCTTTTTTAGCTTTTTTAAATAAATTTCTTTTTATATTTTATAATATTTATTATAATTTATATATTTAAAAATATAAATTTCTTTTTTTTAATATTTAAAAGCTTTATAATAACTATAACAAGTTTTTTTAAAATAATAATTAATAATATAATTATATTTATAATAATTAAAATATTATTAAGTTTTTATTTTAAATATAAATAATTTATAGTTAAATAATTATATTTTTAATAATAATTTATTATTATAAAGTTTTTAAATTATTTATAATATATTTATATAAAATAAAATAAAATTATAATAAAATTTAAAGTTATTAAAATATATTTATTTATATATAAAAAATTTTAAATAAATAATTATTAAAATAATTTTTAAAACTTTATTAATATATATTTTTTTTAAATATATTAAAAAGATTTTTTTAATTATTATAATAATTTCTTTATATTATAATTTTATATTTATTATAAAAATAATTATAACTTAATTATTTTTATTAATTTTTTTAAAAAGTCTTTTATTAAAAATAATTATTATATTTTTATTATATAATTTTTTTACTATAATTATTTTTATTTTTAAAAATATTATATTAATTATTATAATAATTATAACAAGTTTATATTTTATTATTATTAATTTTAACTTATTAATCTTTATATATATTTTGTTTTATATTTCATTAATAAAGCTTTTATTATAAAAGCTTATTAAACTTTTATAGCTATTAGTTTTTAAACTTATATTATAATAATAAACGCGTTTATTTTTTTAAAGCTTTTTATAATACTTTATTAAAATTATAATAAATAATTAATATATTAAAATTTAATCTTTTATTAATAAATTCTTTAATAATACTATATTTTTTTAAAACTTTTAATTATTTTATTAATTTTTTATTTTTAATATTTTATTTTAAAAAAAGCTTTTTTTTTTCTTTTATTTTTTATTAATTATAATATAAGTATTAGAATAATATTTGTATAAATAGCCAGGTGTTTTCGGGCGCGGCTTTAAAAGCCTTTAAAAGCTTTTAAAAAGTTTAAGACCTAGGGTTACTTAACCTACGGTTACCTAACTTATATATATATAGCTTAACAATTAGCTCCGTTAATTGCCTTTATTTTTTTAAACCTTTATAGCTGTTTAATTAATAAATATTAAACTTTTTACTATTTTTTTCGCTGTATAACTTTTTAAGTTATATAAACCTTATATTTTATAAAATATAGCTTATTAATATTAATTAATTATTAACTAGTAATAATAAATTAATAAAATAAATAATAAAATTTTAACTTTAATTATATTTTAGTATATTTTTTTATATAAATTAAATATTTTATATTATATACTTAATCCTTAAAGCTTAACTTATAGGATTAAAAAATTAATTAAATAAATTTTTATAAGTTGTTTAATAAAATAAATTTATTTTTTTATAATATTATTTTAGCTTTTATATAATTATTTAATTAATAATATATATTTTATATTTTTTTTTTTTTATATAATATTTTACGTATAAAAACAATAAACCTTTTAACCTAGCTATTAGTAGTTAAATATCTGCTAAGCTTTTTATATAAAACTAAACTTTTAAAACTAAAAGTTATAAAAATAAATAATAATAAAAAAGCCTAGTAGTTATATAAAAAAAACTATATAATATTGTTTTAACTTTATACAAAAATTTTTAACCTTTTTTTTTTTTTATACAGCTTATTTTTTTAATTATATAAAAGCTATAATTTTTTAAATATTTTTTTTAAAAATATAGCTTATAATTTAATTAATTATACGGAGCTTTATTAATCTTTTTATACGAATTAATCCTTTATATAAAAGTAAGTAATACCGCTTTACCTTTAACCCTTTTTTAACTTTCTTTAACCTATACTTAGCTTTGCTTACTTTGTTAAATATAGCCCGTATAAAAAACCTCCTTTAACTTATACCTAGCCTTGTTAACCCTGCTAAGTATAGCCCTTATATAAAAACTCTAGACCTTTTTCAACTTATACCTAGCCTTGCCGATTTTATTAAGTGTAGCCCTTATATAAAAACTTCTATAAACCCTCTTTAACTTACACCTAGCCCAGCCTACTTTTTGCTTTGCTAAGTGTAGCCCCTGTATAAAAACTCTATTTTATAGTTTAATATTTGCTGTTATAAAAGAATTAGCTAGTATTAAATAAATATATATAATTATTTATATAAAAAATAAAAACAGCTAGTATTAAAACAATATTTATATAAATAACTAGGTGCTTTTAAGCGTAGCTTTAAAAGCTTTTAAAAGCTTTTAAAAGGTTTAGGACCTAAGGTTATTTAACTTATAGTTATTTAACTTATATATATATAGCTTAGCAATTAGCTTTATTAATTACTTTTACTTTTTTAAACTTTTATAACTATTTAATTAATAAATATTAAACCTTTTATTACCCTTTTCGCTGTATAACCTTTTAAATTATATAAACTTTATATTTTATAAAATATAGCTTATTAATAATAAGTTTAATAAATTTATTAATTATTTTATATTAATTTATAAGCTTACTTTTATTTTTAAAAATATATTTTTAAAAAGTATTAATAAATATATTAAATATAAAATTTTTAATATATTTAATAAATATATTAATAAATAAATTATTTATTATAATATTAATAACTTTTTTTTCGCGTATTATTATTATTATTATTATATATTTTTTATATTAAAACGTTTTTTATTAGTTTTTAAATATTTTTAATTATATTAAATTATTTAATAAGCTTATAAAATTATATATAATAATAAAAAGCTAAAAAAATTAATAAACTAATATAATCATTTTTATATTAAAATATTAATTAAATAAAAAAGTTTAAAATTTTATTAATTTCATAATATATTTTTTAGTTTTTAGCTATAAAATTATAATTAATAAATATATATTTATTAAAATAAAGGTTATAATATTAAGTAATATATAATTTATTTAAAATATTTTTAAAAATAATAAAACTTTTAATTTTAATTATAAAAAAGTTTTAACAAATATTATTTTTAATTTTAATTATTAACTTTTAATAATAAATATTTTTATTATTAATAAATTTATTAATTTATTAAAAAGTAATATTTTTAATATTAATATTACTTTTAAACTAGTTTTAAAAAATATTATAGTATTAAATATTAAATTAAATTTATATATTAATATAATAGTTTTTTTTTAACTATAAAAAAAAATAATAAATTTATTACGTTTAATATTTTTTATAAAAGTAAAGCTCCTAGTTAGGGTTTTATTTATATATTAATTAAAGGATAAAAAAAAAATTTATTTACAGTAAAAATTATATAAGTAAATATTCTTATATACATAGGTAGCTAATTATGTAACTAAAGGTGGGCCCTGCAAAGGCCACCTATTAAAGTCAGCCAGCTAGCCTGTGATTAAATTTAAAAAATTTATTTTTAAATTTATAAAAAATAAAACATTAAATAATAATATTAATAATATAGCTATAATAATATATTTTATATTATTAAATAAAGGCTTTAGTTTAAAATTAAAAAACAAGTTATTAAAATTATTGGTTTTATATAAAAAATATTATAAAAGGATTTTAAAAGCTTTATTATTAATATTATTATTATTAAATATAAAAAAGCTAAGTATAAATTATATATTATATTAGTTAATAATTTAATAAATATAAAATTTAATATTATTAATTAACTAAAAGTTAATAATAAATTTAAAGCTTAATAGCTTAATATATAGCTTAAACCTTTAGTTAATATAATAAATAATAATATTAATATTACTTTTTTTTAAAATAAGTTTTATAAATTAAAAAAAAGTTAATTTAAATATAATAGTGGTAATTTTTATAATAATAGTTTAATAAGCTAACTAAAATATTTTTTTAATTTAATAAATTATAATTATATAAATAATTATTAGTTTATTATTATTATTAATTTATTATACCATTATATAACACGGTTATTTGATTTATTTATTTTTATAAATAAAAACTATATTAAAAATATTTTTTATAACTTTTTATTATAAACGTTTTTAAAAAAACATTTTTTAAAAAGTTTAAAAAATGTTTTAAGTTAAATAAAACGTTTTTATTTTTATTTAATTTTATTTATATTATTTTTTATAATATATATTAAATTTTTATTTTAATTAAAATAAAAATAAAATAATAAAACTTTTAAATAAATATATAATATTTATTAAAACTTTAAATAAATTTTTTTTTTTAAATATAGTTATAGCTAATAGCTTTAATAATAAATAGTTAGCTTATATATAAAGTATAATATGTGTGGCTAAGTTATAGCTAGTGTAGTAGTTTATTTATATATATATTTATTTATAAATTATTTAAATAGCTTACTGTTAAAGATTAAAGCTTTTAAAGCTATTTTTTTTCTTTAGCTTATAATTAATATATAAATTTAAAATTTATTATATAAAACCGCGAATATATTTTTATAATAATTATAAGCTTTTTAAAATATTATTAATAATTAATTTATTATATTTTGTTTTATTAAATAATTTTTATTAATAAAATAAAATATTTAAAGCTAATTTATTTATATATTTTTATATAAAATAATTAATTATAATTTTTAAAAACTTATAAATATTTTTATAAAAGTTTATATAATAACTATTTTTTATAGCTATTTTTATTTTATGTTTTAAAGCTTTTATAGCTTGTTATTTATATTTAATTTTTTAATTAGTTTATTTTTTTTTTTAAAATATTTTATAATATATTTTTTATATAAATTATATATATTTTAAACTTATAAATATATTTTTTTAAACTTTATAAATAGTTTAGCTAACTTTTTATTTAAATATTTTTTTATAGCTTTTTATTTATTTTTAATTTTAACTTATTATTTTTATTTTTATATTTTAAAATATAAAACGTTTAATTTTATATTAAAGATTATTTTATTTTAATTTATAATTATATTTTTTTTAATAATTTAACTATAAGCTAAGCTTATTTTTTAATATATTTAAAACTTTATTTAAATAATTATTTAAAACATTAAAAATAGTTTTTTAAACTAATTTATAGTTAAAATTATTTTAATTTATTAAAATTATATAAATAAAATCGCTTAGCTTTTAACTATTTTAAATAGCTATATTATTATTGTTTTTATATAAAAGCTTTATTTTGTTTTATTTAATTTTTTTTATTTATTTATTTTAGTTAAATTTAACGTATAATTATTTTTATTTAAAAATAAATTATATATTAATAATAATATAATTAGTTTAAATAAAGCTAAATTTATTTATAAATATAAAAAACTTAAATAAAAGGTTTAATAAATTATAAAACTTATTTTTATATATATAAAACTTAATAAATAAAATTTTATTATAATTATATTAATATTTAATTAAATTTATAATAATTATAATAAAGTTATAAAAATATCGTATAAAGTTAAATTAATAAAAATAAAAAATAATAATATAATATATATATTTTTTATAATTTAAAAAAAAAATAACTAAAATATAAATATATTTATATAATTTAATATTTTTTATATTTAAAATTTACGCGTAGTTATTTTTAATAAGTTATAAGCTAAAATTAATAATTATAAAATGTTTTTTAATAAATATAATATTTTTATTAATTTTTTGTTTTATTTTAAAAATAATTTTAAGTAAAAATATAAACTAAATAGCTAAAATTATAGCTAAACTAGTTATTTTAAAAATACTACGTTTATAAACTTAAGCAAAATTAAAATTAATAATATTATATTTATTAAATTAATTTTAAAAAAGTTTATAAACGTTAACCTGGTTAATTGTTTTAATATTATATTTATTTAAAAATTAAAAAATTAAATAGTATTTAATTTTATATATAAAAAAAATAAAAATATTAAAATAATTATTGTTATAAAAAATCTAGCTTTATTATATATAAAATAAAAATTTATAATTTATTATTTTATAAAAATTATATATGTTTTAAAAATAAAGGTTATAATAATTAAGCTTTTTATATAATAATACTTTATTAACGTTTTATACTAAATCTTTTATAATAAAAAGAGCTAAAAAAGTAGTTATAGCTAACAGCTTTAATAGTAAATAGTTAGCTTGTATATAAAGTGTAGTATATATAGCTAGGTTATAGTTAATACTAAAGGCTTTTTTAACCTAGGGGTAAAAAAGCTTAAGTTTTTAGGACTTTTTATTTAATAAAACCTTTTCTTTTATTATTACTTATTACCCACTAATTATTATTTACTACTTATTAAATATATATAATACTATAACTAATAATTAAAACAATAACTACATAAAATATAAATAATTTATTAGTTTTTTTTTTTTAAGTAGCTATAAAAGTTTAATAAAAAAGACGGAAATATACTAGCTATTTTTTAAAGGGCTGTACTATTTGTTTAAAAAAAGCGTAAGTAGATTTTTATTAAAGGATAAAGATTAAGCCTAAGTAATTAATATAATCCGTTTAACTAATTAGTAATTATTATTATTATTATTTATGTTAAATTTATTTATTAATTATTATATTATTTATATAGATTTTTTTTATATAAATTTAATAATTAGTTTATTTTTTATATTAATTATTAATTTAAAT
>MU620114.1:0-10152 GCA_025201785.1 Xylaria longipes
TTTAATTAAAAAATTATTAATTTAAAATAAAAAATATAAATAATATTTAAAATTATTATATAAAAATTTAAAATTAATATAATAAAATAAATTTATTTTAAATAAATTATATAATATAGTTTTTTTTTAATTATATAACTAATTTTTAATTTAATATATTTTTTATATAAAATATATTATAAATATTACTAATAATTTTATTATTAATAAATTATAATATTTATAGTTTAACAAGTTTAAAATTTTTTATTAATATTTTTTATAAGTTTTTTAATTTATACTTTAATTAATTATATTTAATATATAAATATACCGCTTATATATTAATTCTTTTTTTATTTATTATATAAAAATTATATAAAATATTATTATATATTTAAAAATTAATAGTTTTTTATATAAAAGCTAAAAAAATATTAATATATTTAACGATTTTTTTAGCTATAAACTTATATAAAATATTTATTAAAAACGTTTAAAATTATTTTTTAAAAGTTTTAATATTTTTATATATTTATTTTTAATAACTTTTATATAATTAGCTATTATTTAATATAATTATAAATATAAAAAATTAATTATAAAATAAACTTTTATATAGTTTATATAATAATAATTAAAAAAATAACATAATTACACGTTATTAATTAAACTTTTATATAAAAGCTAAACTAAAATACGTAAAAATAATTAATTTTTTTTTTTTTTTAATATTATTAAAAAAATTAAAATATAATATAAAATATTTAATCCGTATAAAAAAATATATTAAAATATAATTAAAATTAAAATTTTATTTTTACTTTTATTAATTTATATTTTTTAACTAAAAATATTAATTAATATTAAATAATTAAAAAAATATAATATTATACGTTTAAAAAAAAATAAAATAAATAACCTTTTATATTAATTTATTTAACTAACTAGTTAAATATACAAAAAAAAAGCCTTTATATATAAAATTCTCTTATAAGTAAAGAATTTTACAAACGTATACCACTTGTTTAATTAAGCTATAAAATAATTAAGCTATTATTTAATTGCTAATATTATACGTATATCCTTATATATAAGTAGCTTTATAAGCAGTTAATTTTAATATTATAATAATTATAATATTATAAATATAATTTTTTTATTAAAATAAAAACTAATATTTTTAATAATATAACTATTAAAGCTATAATATAAAAATATAAAAATAAATAATATTTTATGATATATTTTTTTAAAATATTTTATAATATTAAATTAAACTATAATATATATAATAAAAAAATATTAATAATAGTTTTAATACTAAAAAAATAAATGCTTAAACTAATTAATAAATAAAATGAACTTTTTTTAATAATTATTAATTATTAAGCTTTAAAATATTTTAATATTAAATAATATTTAAACTTTTAATAAGTTAAATAAGTTAATTTTTTTTTAAAATATAATTTTTTTATTATTTATTATTTAAAAAAAAATATATTAGTTAATATATTATTATAAAAATAAAAAGATTTAATAATATAAAAAAAAAAAAGATATAACGTTATTTTTTCTTAATTTATTAATAATATAGCTAAAGCGTTTAAATAAGTTTAAACTTTTATAATAATTATTTTCTTTTTTATATTTAAATTATAAATAAAACTTAAAAAATTAAATAAATATTAGTTAATAAAGAAAATTCTAAAAAAAAACTATAAAAATACTAGTATAATAATTTATTAAAAGAAAATTTAAAACTAGTATAAAAACAATTTATAGTTTTTTAAAAATAAATTAATTATATATAAAAAAAAGCTTGTTATGTTTAATTTTTTATATTTATAAATATATATTATATAAAAAATATATAACTATATAATTATAATATACTTTAATAAATATAAAATTAAAAAACTAGTAATAAAATATATATATTTAATTATATAAAATATAAACTAATAAAAGTATTTAAAAATAAAACCTTAAAAAAGCTAATTTATTTATTTATTTTTAATTATATATAACGTTATTTAATAATAAACTTTAAATAAATATTTAAAAATAAATATAGTTATAATAATATTTTAGTTATAATAAATTAACTAAAAAGAAAAGCTTAAATTATTTTTTATATAATATAAACTATAGCTAAAAATATAATTAAAATATATTATAAAAAATTATTTAAAATATTTAATATATTTATAATTTTAATTTTTAACTATAAATTATAGTTTATTTTTAGTTTTATAAATAAGTTATATAAATTAATAAAAATATATTATATTTTTATTTATATAAAATATTATAAAATAATAAAACAAGTTAAAATTATAAATAAATATTTAAATTAAAAGTTATAACTTTATATAAATTATTATTAAAATAATTAGTTAAAATATATATTTATTATAAATTATATATAAGCTTTATTATTTTATAAATTTATAAAATTATTTTTTTATAAAATAAAAATAAATTTTTTTAAATTTTTTTATTTTAATTAAAAAAACTAAACTATATATAATAAATTAAAAAATTTATTTATATAAAAAAAAGCTTTATATAAAAAAGTTTAAAATAAAATATAAAAAATAATACGTTTTATAAAATTAATAAACAAATAATTACTATATATTTAAAAATATATAATATATTAAATAAATAAAAGTTATTATAATTTAAATTTTAATATTAATAATTATATATTAATATTAAAAAGATAATAATTATAAAAAATAAATCAGCTTTTTAATAAGCTTAATTATTTTATAATTTAATAAAAATATAAAACTTTTAAATATAATAAAAATATATTTATTTTAAAAGTTTTATTTTTATAAAAAGTTTTAAACTATTATTATATAAATAAGCTGTATAAATATTTTAATAATTTATTTTTAAACTAAAAAGCTAAAAATATTAATAATAAAATAATAAAATTAAAAAAAAAAATTTATTATTAAATAAATTTATATATTAAAAATTTATTATTAAAAGTTTTAATATTAAATTAATTAAAAAAACTAAAAAATAAATAATAAATAATATTTTATAAAAAATTTTAAAAATAATATAAAAATTTTAAAAAAGTTTTATAATATAAATTTTAATTTTATTAAACTGTTAGTAAAACTAAATATATAATTAAATATAGCGTAAAAAAATAACTTTAATAAATTATATTTAAATAATAATAAAATATAAAAACAAAAAAAAAAACTTATATAATATAAATATATATAAAATAATTTAATTTAAAATTATTTAATTAATATATAAAAAAATTAATATAATAATTTAATTAAATAAAAACTTTATAAAAAATTATATTAATAAAAACCCGAAATAATCTTTTTTTTTATTAAAAAATAATTAAACTATTTATTTAATCCCCGGTAAAGTTTTTTAGTTAGGGCTATATTTCGCGGACAAGCTATTTTTTTAAAAAGGGGGTAGTTACGGCTTGGTGGCTTATAGTAGGTTGGCTGGTAGCTTTGCCACGCACTAGCTACTGTACTTAACATATTTACTACTAGTTGCTGCTAGCTGCCTGCTAGCTGCCCCACAGCCTACACCCTATATACACCACTTACTTAATATAAATATTCTATAGCTAGATTTTTTGCTTTTTTTTTCCTCTTTATTTATAGATTGTAATATAATATAGCATATATTACTAGAGCTTTGTTTTTATTAATATATAAATATAATATTATTTTTAATTAAAACGTTTTTTAAAATATTAAAACTTAAAGCGGTATAAATAAAAATATATAAAATAGGTTAAATAATATACTTTTTTATAGCTTAAAAAAAAAAAAACGTAAAACTTTGCCGCATTTTTAGCTAAAAATAAAAATTTTAATATATTTAGTAAAAATCCCCCTAGAAATAACTTTAATAATAACTTTAATAATAATTTTAATAAATATTACTATAGTAAATAAAACTAAGGAGCTACGCTTAATATTATTTTTATATTTATAAAAAATAATATTTATAAAATTAAATATAATAATATTAATATTTTAAACTTTAAATCAAATAATTTTAAAAATAAAAAAATTATTATTAATAATAAAAATATTATTTATATTAATATATATATATTTATATTTTAAATTAATATATTATTTAAATATAAAAAAACGTAAACGTTAAATATTAGCTAAATTATAAAATTATTTAATTATTTTTTAACAAGTTTTATTTTATTTTAATAAAATAAAAAAATTAATTTTAATAATTATTATATTTAACATAAAGCTAGTTTTAATAAAGTTTTTTTTAAGTTTAAAAACTAATTTAAAACTTGTTTAAAATATATAATAAAAAACTTTTTATAAAATAAACTTATTTTATATAATATAGCTATAAACTATAATATAATTTTATAATATATTTAATAAAAGTTATAATATATTTATATTAATAGTATTTTAGCGTATAATAATTTTAATTAAATAAATATTATAAAAAATATTTATAATTAATAAAATAATAAAATTTTAAATTAAATTCAAGCTTTAAAAAATAAAAAAATATTATATAATTATATATAAAAAGTTAAAAAAATATAATACAGCTTAAAGCGTAAAGCGGAAAAAAAATACTTAAATATTAAGTTTATATAAAACTTTTTAAAAAGCGAAAAGTTTAATTAAAATATTCTTTGTTTTTTTAAGTTATTATTTTATTAAAATAAATTTTTTTTTTAATAATATTTTAACTAAAAATATTAAAATAGTAAAAAATACTAAAAATTAAATAATAAATATTATTAAAATAATAATTATTAATATAATAATAATTATTTATATTATAATAAAAATAAACGTTATAATAATTAAAATAAAAATTAAAATTATAATAAAAAAAAAAGTTATAAGTAAAATTAAAATTAAAACCGGAGTTATAATAAAAACCGCGAATATAATTAAAATTAAAATTATAACTATAATAAAAACAAAAGCTATAATAAAAATTATAATAAAAATTATAACTAATATTAAAAAAATAATTATTATAATAATAGCTAAAATAAAATATATTTTATTAATAATATAAATAAAAATAATAAATTTTAATATAAAAATAATTAAAGCTATTATAATAGTATATTTTATTATATTTTTAATTTATTATTTATTTATTATAAATATTATAAATAATATAAGTTAGCCGGTATTTTTAAGCTATATATAAAAAAATATAAACTTTTAATTTAATTAAAAAAAATAACTATAATATTGTTTATTAACCCTGTTTAATATATATATAAATATTATAAATTTATATTATTTTTTTAAAATAAGTTTTTTTAGTATTTAAGTTAATATTTTAACGTTAAAAAAAAAAAAGTTTATAAAAATAAGTTAATTTTTACTTTTAACTTAGCTAAAAAAAAAAAACCTGTTTTAGCTAATAAAATCTTTAATAAAAAAGTTTTTATTAAAAAAGCTTTAAGTATTAATAAATATAATAAAGTATTATATTTAAGCTATATATATTTTTAATTTAAAGCTTAAATAATATTAACTAAGTTTAATATAAAAGTTTATATTAATTTTAGTATAAAAAGAATAATTATTAGTTAAAACTATTTAAATATATTTAAATATTTAATAAAAAATAAAAAAAATATTATTATAATAATTAAAAATATTTATGTTGTTTTTAATAAATAAGCTAAGTTTAAGTTTTATATATAAAGTATAAACGGATAAAATAAATTTAAAATTATTAAATATAAAAAAAAAAAATAGGTTATAAACAAAAAGTTATAGCTAGGTATATTTATTAAAAATAATTTTTTATATTTATATAAAATAGTTATTAACTATTTTAATAGTATAATTATTTTTTATAAACTTAATAATTTTATAATTATATTTAAAATACTAGTTTATAGCTGTAAGTATATATATAAAATAGTAAATATATATAACGTTATAATTAAAAATAAAAAAAAAGCTTATATATAAGTTAATTATAAACTTTTATTAGCTAACTATAGTTTTTGTTTTATAATAATTTATAAAGTTGTTATATATATAGTAGTAAATATAAAAACGTTAAAAATTATACTAATTATAAATATAATAAAAATATTAATTAAAATTTATAAAAATATTAAACTAAGTTAAATTTAAGAAAATAATAATAATAAAAACTATATAAACTTTTAAAAATTAATTATAAAGATTTTTATAGTTGTTGTTATTATACTTACTATTTTTATAATTAATATAATAAAATTAAGTTTTTTAGCTACTATAAACTTAGTAATTATTATTAATATTAAATTTAATATATTATTTATAATTATAATAATTATAACTAGTATAATATTTAATAATAAGTTATTAATATATATAAATAAATTAATAAACTTAACTTTAATAACTTTTATAAAAATATATATATTTACGCCTTTAATTACTAGCGTACGTTTAACAAGTATTTTTTTTATTAACGTAATATTTAATATAATTATTAATATTCTGCTTTTTAATAAACTATATATTATATTTTTAATTAAACTATTAAAGCTTAAAATTTTAAATAGTTATGTTATGTTTAATATTAAAAAACTAGCTAACGTTTTTAAAAATATAATAAAAAATAATATTTATATTTATGTTAAAAAAATAAACAAAGTAGCTAAGTTTGCTAAAATAGTTAAAGCTTATAATATTTAAATTAATAAAAATAAAGTTAATATATTTAAAAACTAATAGCTTAAGATTTTTTTTATTAATAATTAATAAAAGATTAAGCTTAACGTAAAAGTATATTTTTTTAGCCGATAAAATATATAAATATTTAATAATACTTATAATAAATTTTATAATATAAACTATATAAAAAAAATAAAAAAAATAACGTTTTTTATATATTTTATTTTTATTATATAACGGAAAATATATAAAGTTAATAAAAACCAAGTAGTTATAAACTTTTATTAATTTAATAAAGTTATAGTTTTTAATAGTTATTTTTTTTTATTATAAAATAAAATAATTAGTAGTTTTTATAATAAATAATATATTATTTATATAAACGTTATTAAATTTTTTTATTAGTTTAAAGTTTACTTTAATTATAAAAACCGGTTTATAATAATTAGTTTATAAAAAATAAAAAAATTAAATATTACGTTTATAAGCTATTATAATTTTTTAAGTTATATTTAATAATATATAAATAAATTATTCCGCTTATATTTTTAGTATTATTAATATTTTATTAATAATAATATTATTTTTTTTAATATATTTAAAAAGTATATATAATATTTATATATTATTTTCGGGCTGTTTTAAATAAAAAATATTGCTATATTATTAAAAAAGTTTTTTATTAAATACTTATTTATAAAACTTTTTAAATTTTATATTAATATATTAAATTTATTTAATATTAAAAATTATATATAAGTATTTTAATAGTTAACCTTTTTTAAAAATTTATAGGCCTTTAAATAATACTTTAACGTTAGCGGTTTTTTATATACTTTTATATTTTATTACGCTTAGCTAGCAGAACTATTATAGCAGCAGAAAACTATATTATTTATTAAAAATAAAAATAAAAAATTTTTTATTAATAATAATCTAGGTTATACTTAAGTTTTTTGCGAAAAAAGTATAACTAAATAAAACAAAGGTTTTTTTAGTTTAAAATTTTTGCTAGGAATTTTTTATAGCTTAAATAAAAAATTTTACTTTTTTATTTAAAAAAACCCTTTATAATTATTAGCTTTTATTATATATACGCGGCTTTAATTAGCTTAAGCTACGTATAACGGCTTTTATTATATATACGCGGCTATAGTTAGTTATTTAGCTTATTTATTAATATATAGCTTTTATATTTTTTTTTTTTTAGCTAAGTATATAAGTTTAGCTAATTAAATTGTTTATATTTATATATATTTATTATATAATTTTTTAATAAATTTTAACCTTAATATTTTTTTGTTTTTTATTTATTTATTTATTAATTTTATATTTTATATTTATATTTTAATTAATTTTTTTATTTATATATTATTTTGTTTACATATTTTTATATTTATTATTAGTTTATAATATTAAGTATATATTTTATATTTTATATTTTATTTTTTATATTTATAGTTTTTTATTATTATTTTGTTTTTTATATTTACGGCTAATTTTTTTTGTTTTATTTTTTATAATTACGGTTTTTTATTATTATTTTGTTTTTTACGCTTACAGCTACTTTTTTTTATTTTATTTTTTACGCTTACAGTTATTTTTTTTTGTTTTATTTTTTGTAATTATAGTTAATTTTTTTTATTTTGTTTTATATATTTACAGCTTTTTATTATATTTTATGCGCTTATAGTTAATTTTTTTTGTTTTATTTTTTATAATTACAGCAATTTTTTTTTTTTTTTTTTTTTTATATTTACGGCTTTTTATTATATTTTATACGCTTAAAGTTTTTTTTTTTTTTTTTTTATATATATTTAAAGCTTTTTTTTTTTTTTTTTTTTTATATAATTATAGCTAATTTTTTTTTTTTTTTTTTTTTTATACGATTATAGCTATTTTTTTTTATTATATTTTATATATTTACAGCTTTTTTTTTTTTTTGTTTTATACGCTTATGGTTTTTTATTATATTTTATACGTTTATAGCTTTTTTCTTTTTTTTTTTTTATACGCTTGCGGTTTTTTTTTTTATTTTGTTTTATATATTTATAGCTTTTTATTTTATTTTATACGTTTATAGCTTTTTTTTTTTTTTTTATAAAATTAATATTTAGCTATTTAAATAATATTAATATTTATTTATTAATTAAAATTATTATAATAAATAATTTTAAAATTATAGCTAATAATATATACTTGTTTATAAAGTTATAAAATAATTTTTTAATAAAGTTTATTATATATTATTTTAATTTATTTTAATATTTTTATTTAATATTTTTAATTAATTAATTATTATAAATTAACTAAAATATACTTATTTTTTAAGCAGGCTTTATAACTAGCTAAAATATATAATATTATTAAAAAAAACTAATTATTAAAACTTTTTTAAGCATTAATTTTTAACATATTTAATATAATATTTAAATAGCTATAAAAACTTAGGTTTAAAAACTGAAAATTATTAAATAATTTTTTAGTTTTAAAAATAAAAAAGTTTAAAAATAATATAACTAATAATTTAAATATAAACTTTATATTTAAATAAATAAGTTTAATATTTTAAGCTAAAATAGTAAATTAAATTATTTTTTTATATATAAATATATTTTAGTTGTTTTTTTATTAATTTTTAGTTTTATTATATAGTTTATAATATAAAACGGTAATATTTTTAAAAATACGTAGTAATATTTTTAATATAAAATAATAATACTTTTAAAAATATGCGGTAATATTTTTAAAAATAAATAATAATATATTTAAAGTTTAGTTTATAAAAAATTATTATATTTATAATTTTTATATATAGTATTTAATAAAAAAGTTAATTTTATATTAAACTTATATTTATTAGCTTTTAAGCGTAACTATTTTCTTTAAGCGTAACTGTTTTTTTTAAGTATAATTGTTTTTTTTAACTGCTTTTATAATTATTTTATATTTTTTTTTTTTTTTTTTTTTCGGTTTTATTTTTTAGTTAAACAAATAAATAGTTAATAAGTGTTTTTATTAGTTTTATTATAATATTAGCTGTTGTTTAATTTAATTATTTAACTTTTATTTTTATTATAGCTATTTATATTTTTTATTTATTTACGTTTTATAATTTTACTATATAAAAATATTTTTATATTTTATATATATTATTTATTTATTATATTATGTTTAGCTATATTTATTTAAGTATGTTTTAAATACTAAAGTATATTTTATAATAATAGTTTTTTTATATATATTTAATGCTTAGTATTATAATATATTTAAATAGTTATTTTTATTAAAGTTATTTAGTTAATAATATTTTATTATTTTATTAAATAATATTAATTATTTTATAGGATAAAAATATTTAAAAATATATAGTTTTTTTTTTTAGTTTGTTTTTATAAGCTTAAAGCTATAAATAATAAGTTGTTTTATAGCTAGTAATATATTTTATAAATAAGCTATTAATATTATATATATTAGTTATTTT
>MU620115.1:0-10096 GCA_025201785.1 Xylaria longipes
AAAATATATTATTAATAAAAATAAAAATATATTTAATAATTTTATAATAAAATAAATTAATAAAATAATTAGTTTTAAAATTTAAAGTAAACTTAATAATATAATTAAATATAATATTAAAAGTTAAAAACTGTTTTTTAAAAAGGCGTAAAATATTAATTTTTTTAAGTTAAAAATGTTTATATAGTATTTATAGTATATTTAATTAATAATAAACTGGTAAATTTTTATTTATAATATTTTTATTATATAATTTATAAATATTAATATTATTAGTTGCTATAAAATATTTTTTATAATTTAAATAGTATAAACTATTATAATTAAAATTTAAAAAACGTTATTATAACTTATTTTATAGCTGTTATAAAAACTATATAATTTATTTAACTATTATATTAATTTTAAAAGTTTAAATTTAGTAAAACTAATATTAATTTAATAATAATAGTTTAAAATTTTAGGTTTTAGCTTAAAAGCATAATATATATTTAGCTTTTTATTTGTTAAAAATAGAATTAAAATAACTTATATTTTTTAATTTTTTAATTTTAAATATATAAAGCTTATTTAATATATTTAAATATATTTTAACTATTTTTTTTATACTATTATTATTTAAGCTATAAATATTCGAGTTAAATGTTTAAGCTATTAATAAAAAAAGGGCTAATAATATAAAAAATAATAATAATATAAAACATAATAGTAATATTAATTTAAAAAATATATTAATCCAGTTTTTAATTAATTATAAAAAATAATTTAAATAATTATTAAATAAAAAAATATAAAAAAAAAATAATAAGTATATTTTTAATATAAGGTTATTAATAGCAGGGTATATAATAAAAAGTATATATATTATAAATATTAATAATAGTAGTATATAAGTTTAAAAATAACTTAATTTTAATTTTTATTAATTAAATATTATATTTAATAAATATTAAAATAATTATTAAAAAATTATATATGTAATAAAATATATATAATTATAAAAAAATTTAAAAATATAAATCTTTTATTTAATTAAATAAGCAAACTTAAAACTATATATATAAATAACTTTATTTAAACTAGCTGTTTTATTTTTTTTTACCTTTGGATTATATAATTTTAAATAAGTTAAAACTTATATAAAAATAAATAAAAGTTTCTATAATATAAAAGCTTTACTATTTAACTAAGTTATTAATTATATAATATAACTATATAAATATTTTTATAAATATAAAATTTTTTAAACTTAAAGATTTAAATTTAGTTTTAAGCTTTTATATTTATATAATAAATTATTTATATTATAATTAAAAAGTTTAATTAATAATATAATAAAAAACTATTAAAACTATAAATTAATATTTATAATAAAGTATTTAATTATATTATTATTATTATATAATAAAAAAGTTTATATAACTAATTATAAAAAAAATTTATATATTTACTTTTAAATTTTATATTTTATATATTATATAGTTTTATAATAACTTTAAATATAAAACGTTTAATATATTAAAAAAACTTTTAACTAAAAGCTAACTTAAAATAAAAAAATTATTATATTATATTATAAAATAATATATAATATAAGTTTTTTTTAATTTTATATAGTTGTTTAGAATTTTTAAATTTTTTATTTATTAAAATAAATAAACCGTAGGTATTTTTATATTATTTTATTTAAAAAGTTAAGCTTAAAATATATATAGCTTATATAAAAGCTGTTTAACGTAGCTTAATAAAGAATAATTAATATAAAGTTATAAAATATTATATATTTTTTATTTTGCTTTTTATTTTGCTTTATATAAAAAAATTATAGTTATATATAATAAAATAAAAAAATTTAATATTATAGTTTATTTTTTAATATAAAAATTATAATAAAAGCTTATAACTTTTAATTTTATAAACAAAGATTTATAACTATTAATAATTTATTTATACCGGGTATAAAATATATATTAAAAGTTTATAGTTTATAAAGCATAAAATAATAAATTTAATATTATTTATTATTTAAAGGTTTATTTAATATTAAAGGTTATAAATTATTAAATATTTAAATAAATAATAATATTTTATTAGTTATAAATATAAATAATATATAAAATATTAATTAAATATAAATTATTTTTTTGTTATTTTAATAAAATTTTTTTTTTATAGTTTAATAGCAAGTTTTTTTATTTTTTTTTTTAATTTATATTTTTAATTTTAATATTTTTTAATATATTTATTTTTTTTATTATAATAATATTTATTAATTTTTTAACTTTTTTTAAAATTAAAAAGTATAAAACGTTAATTTTATTTTATATTTTTTTAATATTTAAAATAAAAAATAATATTAATTTACTTAGGAGGATTAATTAATTAAATATAATAATATAATATTATAGTTTTTTATAAAAGCTATAATATTACTTTATAGCTTTAAAAAAAATAGTTTTTAAATTATATAATAAACTTTAGTTTTTTTATATTATTTATTACTAAAAAAACCTAGCAACTTTAATTTTTAAAAATAGCATAGTTTTTATATAAAGCTTATATAACTTATAAGCTATTTTAACTAAAAAAAACTATACTAAGCTATTTTAAACTAATATAATATAGTAATAAATTATAACTTTTTAACGAAAATAAGTTTAAATATATATATATAAGTTTTACTATAATTTATAAACTAATAATTAATAGCTTAGGTTTATAATAGTTATATTTATTTATTATAATAAAATAAAATATTTTTTATTTATTTATTAGTTAAATTAATAAAATTTTAACTTAAAAAAAGTTGAACTTAAACTTTATAACGTTAGCGCTGTTTTTAAAAATAAGGATTTTTTTAAAAATTAATTATTTTTTCCAGCGGAATAAAAATATTAAAAAAGTTTATTTTTTTCGAAAAGCTTTTAAAATATTTTTTTTTTATTCTTTAATACTAGGGCTAAAAAACAATTTAAATTCCTTTTAAATAATTAAAAAAAATTAGCTTTATTTATTAGCGAATTAATATATATTATAAATAATATTATTAAATAGTTTAAAAATAAATATATTTAAAAGTCCGGGTATAAAAAACATACGTTTATATAATATAGCTTTATTTATATTATTTATTTAAGTAAAAAATTAAAACTTTTTAATTTTTAAAGTAACGGTATAAAAATTAACCCTGTAATAGTTATTTTATTAATAAAAATTTAGTATTTTAATAAGCGGTTATTTATAAAAGCTTAAATAAAAATAGCAGGTTTTATACAGGGTAAATATACAGCTATTTTTTAAAAAAAAGCTAATAATTTATTTACTAAAAAAAAGCTAACCGTTTTTAATAATATTAAATTTTTAAATATTAAAAATATACTAAGGATAAATGTTTTAAAAAATATAATAATTATAACCATAGTTTAACTTATATTAAGCTTAATAGCTTAAATAATATAAATATTATAGCAGGATTTATTAATAATTTAAAAGGTTTTTTTATTAAAAACTTAATATTAAATAGCTTTAATATAAATATATAATAATTTTATATATATTTTAAAATATTAATATTAAGTTATTATATTATAAATATAAATTTAAAAAAAAACGGTTATATTTTAAAATAAATAAAAGTATATTTTAAACTTAATAATTATAATTATTTCGCTTTATTTAACCGTATATAATTAACGGACTATTAAAATAACTTAAGCATAAACAAGCTAATTAATAAGCTTTATATATTATTTTTTAAAAATATTATTTTAATAAAATAAACTTAAAATTAATTGTTTATATTAAATAAAAGTTTATTAAATATATTATATAATAAAACGTTTATTTATATTTTTTTTTTTTATTATTAATAAAATAATATAGTATTAATATTATATAGTTTTATAAATTATATTTTAATATTAAACTTAATTAAAGCGTAAACTAATAAAAAACTATAATATTATTTTTATTATAAAAATAGCAAAAAAAAAAACTAGTTTAAATAATAATTTTTTAGTTAAATAATAAATTAGTTTATTTAGTTTATAAAAAAAATATTTAAACTTAGTTTTATTATAAAAATAATAAATATAAAACTTTTAAAATAAATAAAAATATTTTAATAATATAATAATATAACTAGTTTATAAATTAAAACTTTTATAATATTATTAATATATTATTATTTTAAAATAATAATTTTTAATAATTTATATTAACGTTATTTTTAGGTTTAATTCTTTTTTAAAACGAAATTTCTTTAGTTTATTTAAGTTATTATTTAAACTATAATAAAAAAATAAATTAAAAAAAAATTTATTAAATATTTATTTAAAAATATTAAACGTTATATAAAATTTAAAATATATATAATATAAAGTTTTTTATATTATATTATACTTATATATTAATAAAAACAAAGCTTTAATAATATATACTATATTATATTAAAATCTATAAATAAAAAGGAAAAAAAAAGCAAGGAATCTAGCTATAAAATATTTATACTAAGTAGGTAGTATATATAAGGTGTAAGTTATAGGGCAGCTAGTAAGCAGCTAGCAGCAACTAGTAGTAAATATATTAGGTGTAATAGCTAGTGCGGGGTAAAGCCACCAGCTAACCCGCTATAAGCTACTAAGCTGTAACTTATTATATAAAAATAACTAAAAAAAAAAAAAATTTAAAAAAAAAAAAAAAAAAACAAGGCAAGTAAGTTAGCCGAGGTAAACAAAGCGGCTAAAAAAAACAAAAAAAATAAAAAAAGCAAGGCTAATAAAATAACTAAAGCTAATAAAACAAGTATTAAATATTTAAATATTTATAATATATTGTTTAATTAAAATATATTTTTAAAAAATAAAATTATAATATATATTTTAGTTTAAAAAAGGTTTATTAAATATTATAAAACTATTATTAATAAAATTTTTTTTAAAATAATTATTTATATATTTTATATTTAAATTAATAAATTATTATTTAATATAAAATAAATAAAAATTAAAAAGTTAATTTTAAATATAATAAATATTATATATAATTTATAATCAAAATAATTAAAAATAATAATATTAAATTAAATTAAATAAATTAATAATTTAAAAATTTTATAGTTTATTTATTAATAACTTCGCTTATATAAATAAATATATATAATTTATATATTATATTTAAAAATAAACTTATAGTATATTTATATAATAATATATTTTATTTAATATAAATAGTTTATTTAATTAAATTTTTATATAAATATATATAAAGAAAAATTAACTTTTATATTAAAAGGTTTATTTAAAAGTTATTTTATTATATAAAGTATAAAAATAACGTAAATAATTTTTTTATAATAAAATTAAAAAACTTTAAAAATAACTTATTTTATAAAACTAATATTTATTATAAAATAAAAAAATAAAAAAGCTTTAGCTTTTATTATTTATAAATAAATATTATAATAAGTATATTTTATTTAATTAAAATATGTTTAATATATTTAGTTTTTAATAATAAATATAATAATTAAAATAATATTTTAAACTAAAATATAAAGCTATTTAGTTTAAAAAAACTTTTTATTATATTTAATTTATTAATAAAGTATTATATTTTTTATTTTAATTTTAATTATTTAAAACTGGTTATAAGCAGTAATTAATAATAATAAACGTAAATTTATATTATATATAATAATTAAACTTATTATAATTATTTATAAGTTTAACGTTATTATAAATAAACCGTTTATAAAAATATATTATTAATTTTTTAATATTTAATATATAATTTTATTAATAATTTATTAAAAATAATAATAAGTTATAAAAATATTAAAATAATTGTAATTTATATTACGAATTAAAATATTAATATTAAATAATGTTTTATATATTTTTATTAATTTAAAGTTTTTATATATTATTTATTATATTTTATATTTTTAATATATTATATATAGTTATTTATGTTTTTATCTTTATTATTTATATATAAATATTATAATAAATTTATTTTATTTAATTAAAATATATTTAATTTATTTAGTTTTTAATAATAAATATAAAAATTAAAATAATATTTTAAATTAAAATATAAAACTAGTTATTATAAAAAAACTTTTTATTATCTTTAATTTAATAATAAAATATTATATTTTTAATTTTATTTTTAATTATTTAAAGTTTATTATAAATAATAATTAATAATAATAAATATAAATTAATATTATATATAATAATTAAATTTATTATGATTATTTATTAGTTTAATATTATTATAACTAAATTATTTATAAAAATATATTATTAATATTTTAATATTTAATATATAATTTTATTAATAATTTATTAAAAATAATAATAAGTTATAAAATTATTAAAATAATTATTATTTATATTATAAACTAAAATATTAATATATATAATATTAATACTTAACTATTTAAAAATAACTAATATATATAATATTAATAATTTATTTATAAAATATATTATTAATTATAAAACAATTTATTATTTATAGCTTTATGCTTATAAAAATAAATTAAAAAATAAAACTATATATTTTTAAATATTTTTATTTTATAAAATAATTAATATTATTTAATAAAATAATAAAATATTATTAATTAAAAAACTTTAATAAAAATAACTATTTAAATATATTATAATATTAAATATTAAATATATATAAAAAAATTATTATTATAAAATATATTTTAATATTTAAAATATACTTAAGTAAATATAGCTAAATATAATATAATAAATAAATAATATATATTAAATATAAAAGTATTTTTATATAATAAAATTATAAAATATAAATAAATAAAAAATATAAATAACTATAATAAAAATAAAAACTAAATAATTAAATTAAATAATAGCTAGTATTATAATAAAATTAATAAAAATATTTGCTAACTATTGATTTATTTAATTAAAAAATAAAATTAAAGAAAAAAAAAAAAATTTAAAACACGGGATAATTATAAAAGTAATTAAAGAAAATAATTATGTTTAAAAAAAATAGTTATATTTAAAAAAAATAATTATGCTTAAAAGCTAATAAATATAAGTTTAATATAAGATTAAATTTTTTTTTTAAATATTATATATAAAAATTATAAATATAATAGTTTTTTATAAATTAAACTTTAAATATATTATTATTTATTTTTAAAAATATTACTATATATTTTTAAAAATATTATTGTTTTATATTAAAAATATTATTATATATTTTAAAAAATATTACTGTTTTATATTATAAGCTATATAATAAAACTTAAAATTAATAAAAGAATAATTAAAATATATTTATATATAAAAAAAATAATTTAGCTTATTATTTTAATTTAAAAAATTAAATTTATTTATTTAAGTATAAAATTTATATTTAAGCTATTAATTATATTATTTTTATACTTGTTTATTTTTAAAGTTAAAAAACTATTTAATAATTTTTAACTTTTAAACTTAAATTTTTATAATTATTTAAATATTATATTAAATATATTAAAAGTTAATATTTAAAAAGGTTTTAATAATTAGCTTTTTTTAATAATATTATATATTTTAACTAGTTATAAATTATGCTTAAAACATAAACATGTTTTAATTAATTTATAATAATTAATTAGTTAAAAATAATTTATAAAAGTATTAAAATAAATTAAAATAACATATAATAAGTTTTATTAAAAATTTATTTTATAATTTTATAAATAAATATATATTATTAGCTATAATTTTAAAATTATTTATTATAATAATTTTAATTAATAAATAAATATTAATATTATTTAAATAGTTAAATATTAATTTAAAAAAAAAAAAAACTATAAATATATAAAATAAAATCAAAAACTATAAATATATGAAAAAAAAAAAAAGTATAAACGTATAAAATAAAATAAAATAAAAAAGCTATAAACGTATAAAACGTAATAAAATAAAATAGTTATAATTATATAAAATAAAAGAAATAAAATAAAATAGCTATAATTATATAAAAAAAAAAAAAAAGAAAGAAAATAGCTGTAATTATAAAAAATAAAACAAAAAGAAATAACTATAAACGTAAAAAATAAAATAATAATAAAAGGTTATAAGGGTAAAAAATAAAAAATAAAATATAAAATATATATTTAATACTATAAACTAGTAGTAAATATAAAAGTATATAAATAAAATAATATATAAATAAATAAACTAATTAAAATATAAATATAAAAAAAGAATTAATAAAAAAAAAAAACTAAAAAAATATTAAAGTTAAAATTTATTAAAAGATTATAACTATAGTAAATCTATATAAATATAAATCATTTAATTAGCTAAACTTATATATTTAATTAAAAAAAAAATTATAAAAAAGTTATATATTAATAAATAAGCCGAGTAGCTAACTATAGCTATATATATATAATAAAAGCTGGTATATATAACTTAAGCTTATTATAACCGTATATTTATAATAAAAGCTAATAATTATAAAAGGTTTTTTTAAATAAAAAAATAAAATTTTTTATTTAAACTATAAAAAATTCCTAGCTTAAATTTTAAACTAAAAAAATATTTATTTTATTTAATTATAATTTTTTTGCTAAACGCTTAAGTAAATATATTTTTATAATAATTATAAACTTTTTTAAATATTATTAATAAAGTTATAAGCTAGCTAGCTAACTTTAATAAATAGCCTTTGTAGGGCACACTTTTAATTATATAATTAACCACTTATATATATAAAAATATTTACTTATATAATTTTTACTATAAATGTTTATTTTATTTTTATTTTTTAATTAATATATAAATAAAACTTTAATTAAAAACTTTGATTTTATAAAAAATATTAAATATAATAATTAAAAGATTAATTATATTTAATTTTAATACTTTTATTTATTTTAAATTATATTTTAACTTTATATAATATTATTTATTTTAAAACTAGCTAATTAAAAAAACTTAATATTTTTATTTAATCTTATTTTAATTTTTAATAAAATTAATATTAAAATTAAAATCCTTAATATAATATTATTATTAATATAATATACTTAAATAATATATTTTTTATAACAGTTATAATATATAAAACTATATATAAAAAAGTTATTTTTAATTTCAATAACTTAATTAATTTATTTTTATATAATAAAAATAATTTCTTTAAAAGAAAAGTTTTAATAATAATTTTTTATAGGTTTAATACTTTTATTAACTAGGTTTTAAACTATAAAGAAAATTTAAAAAATAAAAAATAAAAATTTTCATTTATAATAAATATAAATATAATTATAACTAAAATAAAAAGTTTTAAAAAACTTATAATATAGTTATTTTAAATATATTTAAAAAAATAATATTAAAAAAATTTAAAAAACTTATTATTTTAAATATACGTTTAAATAAATATATTTTTTATTTTAAAACTATTATAAATATAAAGAAAAATATTTTTAATAAATTTAATAATTATTATAAAAGTATATTTACGGTTTTATATAATAAATATTAAATTTATATATTAATTATAAGCTAAAAAAAAAATTAGCTTTAAAAGCTTTAATTTTTAATAATAAACTATTTAAATAATTTATAAATAAATATATATATAAATAAACTACAACACTAGCTATAACCTAGCTATATATATTATATATTATATATAAGCTAATAATTTACTACTAAAGCTACTAGCTATAACTATTTCTTTAGCTTTTTTTATTATAAAAAATTTAATATAAAACGTTAATAAACTATTATTATATAAAAAGTTTAATTATTATAACTTTTATTTTTAAAATATATATAATTTTTATAAAATAATAAATTATAAATCTTTATTTTATATATAATAAAGCTATATTTTTTATAATAATAATTATTTTAACGGTTTTATTTCTTTTTATATATAAAATTAAATATTATTTAATTTTTTAATATTTAAATAAATATAATATTAAAAAAATTAGCCGGGTTAATGTTTATAAACTTTTTTAAAGCTAATTTAATAAATATAATATTATTAATTTTAATTTTATTTAAGTTTATAAGCGTAGTATTTTTAAAATAACTAG
>MU620116.1:0-10063 GCA_025201785.1 Xylaria longipes
ATAATATAAAAAATATTATTATATAAAAAAATAAAAAAACTATTTTTATTATATATAAATAAAGTTATTTATTTTTTAATATTTTTTTATATAAAGCAGCTAGCTATTTTATTAAAATTAAACTATAACGTTTATATAAATACTTTAGATATTTTTATATAAAAAGATTATATAAAATATTAACTAAAATAAAATATAAAGTTAAATAATTAATTTTAAAAAAAATCTAAAAATTTTATTATTATTATTAAACGTATAATAAAATACTACGTTGTTTTAAGTTTACTATTAAAAACAACTATAAATTTAACTATAAAATAATTATAAATATTATACAGATAAATAACTAAAATATATTATATATAATTAATATTATAATATTATTTTAAACAGCTATTTTTTTAAAGTTTATATTTATATAAAATATATAAAAAATATTATATAAATATTAGATTAATATTTATTAAAAACTTTTAAATAATATTATATATAACTTAAAAATAAATTTTTTATTAAATAAATTTTAAAAATATATAAATATAATAAATATATAATACTGCGAAATATTTATTAAAATATATTAAATAATTAAAAAAATTAAACAAGCATATAAACTATTAAAATAAGCGTATAATATTTTTAAAAAAAAAATTAATATATAAATATATAATAAATTAATTTTATAAATAATAATTAAAATATTAAATAATATAGCTAAACTAAATAATTTTATACTAATTTTTTTTATTTTTAGAATATATTTATATATTAATAAAAATTTTTTTTTTTTTTAGCTTTTATATAAAAAACGGCAGCTATTTAAAATATAATAAAAATATTATATAAAAACTATATAAAAATTAAAATTAATTATATAATTAAAAAACAAAACAAACTATTATTATATAACATATTTATATTTTTTTTCTAAAGTAAAGTTTTAGTATAAAAAAAAAAAAAAAAAAAAAAAAGCTTATATAAAATTAAAATAATTAAAAAATCGGATATTATTATTAACTTAATTAATAAATTAATATATTTCTGCTATATATAAGTTAAGCTATACTACTATGTAAAAAATACTTAAACTAAAAAAATAAAAAATAATAATATATAACAAGTATAGCCGGTAATAATATAAAAAAAATATAGCTAGCTAAAAAAAAAACCTACTATATATTTATTATATAATATTAAAATACTATAAATATTTTTAATTTTAAAAAAACAACAAACTTTTAATTTAATAACTAAGCTATATATAAATAAAGTTATTATAACCTTTAAAAAATTATTTAAAAAATTAAACATAATAAAAATTAATAAATTTATTATATAAAATATTTTTAAATTTATTACGTATAACTTAAACATTTATAAAAAAAAATATATATTTAAGTTTTATTTTATATAAAAAATAAAAAAAAAAAATATTAAATTATATAAAAAGTTAAAACTAGTTATATAAAAGTATAATAATATTAAAAAAAATATATTTTTTATTTAGTTATTAATAATTTAATAAATAAACTAACGGTTAATTTTAGCTTTAAAACTTAATTTTATATAAAACTTTAAAACGTTATATAAATTTAAAAATATTACTTAAGTTTATATTCAATTAAAAAATAAACTATTATATAATATTTATATTTAACTACTTTTAAAGCTAAAAAATAAATATTTTTTAAAAATTATTTTATAAATTATATAATTATTATATAACTTAATAAAGTTTAAACTATACTAGTTTAAAATTTACTATTAATATTATTAAAAAAAACTTAAAATATAAATATTTATATATAACTTATATTTATTATTAATATATAATAAACCGGATATTTTTAAAATAATTAAAATATAAATAAACAATATTTTAAGCTTTACTATTTTAAAATTCTTAGTATAAAAAAAAAAAAAACTTTAATAAATAAAACTTTTTATAAAGCTTAAAAAAACTTTATTTTTTAATTATTTAATTAAGTTTAATAGTAAAAAAATTTTTATATATAAATATAATATTATAATAACTTAAAAAAGCTAAGCTAAAGATTTAACTAAAATTAACCTTTATATAAAAAGCTTTATTTAAGTTTATATTTTTTAATAAATTTAAAAAATATATATTAATAGTATATACTAACTAAAAGCAGCGTATAACTTTATTATTATAGCTTAAATAACTAAACTATAGTTAAATAATATTAAAATATTAAATAAATAAATTAAATAATAAAAAAATAACTTATTTTAAAGCTTTATATTTATCCTTTTTAACTTTTATTATATAAAACTATTTATTTTTATAAACAAATTATTTATAAATAATATAAATATAACTTTATAGCTTAAATTTATTATTATATTAATAGTTAAAACTTATATAAAAGATTTAATAAACTTAAACTTTAAAATTAAAAATAATATTATATATTAAAATTTAAATAAATATAAATAAATTACTTGTAATATTTTAGCTAATAAATTATATAGCATAGTAAACAGTTTTAATAATATTATTATTCTTTATATAACTTTTTAAAAAGTTATAAAAGTGTTTAACCTGCTTTTAATACTTATTATTTTATATTTAAATTTTAAATTATTATATAATTATTTAATTAAGCTAAAAATAATATAAAAAAAAAAATTAATAATTAATATTATATTTTTTTAAAAATCGTATAAAAAAAAAATCTTTAAAATATAATAAATTAATAATAAAAATAACTTAGCAGATATATTTATAAAATATATACTAAATTAAATATTTAAAACTTTAGTTTTTATTAATAAATTATTTATATAAGTTAAAATATTTATTAAAAAACTATAAAAAAAAATATATTATATATAAATATTAAAAAAAATAAAAAAATAAAAAATAATAAAAAATATTTTATTTATACTTTAAAAAGCTAAAGCGTATAACTAATTTTTTTTTTTTTTTTTTAAACAAAAAACTTTTTTTTTTTTTTTTTTAATTACGTTAAAAGTACTAGGCTTTATATAACTACTAAATATAAGCTCCGTATATATTTTTTTAAAATTTAAGGACTTAATAATAACCCGTAAATAATAACCCGGTATAATATTAATAGTTATTTTACAGACTATTTATATATAGCAGGGTAATTATTTTTTAGTTTTAAATTAAAATAGCCCAGAAATATTTTTTATAACGGATAAACTTTATTTAAATATTAATAAAGTTATTAATATTTAATACTTTAAACAAAATATTATATAATAAAATAATATAAATAATAACTTTTTTAGTTTATTATATAATAAAATATATTAACTTAAAAATATAATAAATTATTTATATAAAAAAAAAATAAAATATATATATATATTTATATAAAAAGTTTATATAAGTTCTTAATAAGCTTAACTATTAGTTAAAAAACTATAAACTTTTATATAATTATTATTTTTTAAATAAAAAAAGTTCTAGAACTATAATATATTATTTAAAACAAGCAGTAAAAAACGCGAGCAAACAAAAGCAGCAGTAAAAATAACAGCAGTTATTTTATTACTATTGTTAATATTATTACTGCTATTTAATAGTTCTACTATTAGTATAATATTTAAAGCAGTAAAAAAACTTTATATATAAAAATAATAGTAATAATAATAAGGGCGGTATTATTACTACTATTTTTGCTATTATTACTGTTATTATTATATAATAACTATTATTTTTTAGTTAATATAACCCTAGAATAATAGCGAGGGTATACGTATAATAAATATATATATATATATATTTATATTTATAAGCCCGAAAAAAAAAAAAAAAAAAAAAAAAAAACAATAAAAAACAATTTACTTTTAAGTATAAAAGCTAAAAACGTACGTTTTATTTAATTCGAAGTAAATATTTTTAAGTAGCAAAAAAAAATAATTACGTATAAAAAAAAGCTATATATTAACTTTTTTTATATAATAAATACCACGTTATTATATAACTTTTATATAATAAATAAAAAATATTTTTTTTATAAACTAATAGTTTAACTTATTAATATTTAATTTTTTTACCTACGGATTAATTATACGCTATAGTTTATATCTTTTTTTTTATGTTTAAATTTTTAAATTATTTAGTAATTATATAAAAGTATATTATAGTTAAAAAAAAAAAAAGCTAGTATTATAATATTTAAATTAACTACTTATAAAGCTATTTATGTATAAAGATATATGTATAATACTAGTAATTAAGCAGTTGTTTAATTGCTCCTGTAGCCCGATTAAGCAAGTAGTATACGTTTGCAGAATTTTTTACCTACAAGAGAATTCTGCGTACAAAGGCTTCCCTTTCGTACACTTAGCTAGTTAGTTAAATAAATTAATATAAAAAACTATTTATTTTACCCCTTTTTAAACATATAATATTATACCCCTTAGCTACTTAATATAAACTATAAAAAATTAAATAATATAATAGTAAAAAACTATTATTTAATATTTTTAATCCGTAAAATATTTAATATATTATATAAAATTAAAATATATATTAAATTTAATATTATAACAGCGTTTAATTGTTTATATATTACTTTTAGGAATAAATAAAAAATAATTTTTATTATTAAGTTTAAGCTATTTAAATATTAAATAATAAACTTTAATATAATTAAAACTTTTAACTTATTTTAATATTATATAAATAATATATTTTTTAATATATTAAATAAATATATTATAGTTTATTTAAATAATATTTTAATTTATAATAATTTAAAAAATAAATATAAATAATATATCCGTAAAGTATTAATAAAATTAATTAACGCTGGCTTTATTATAAATATTAATAAATATAAATTCGGAATAATTAAAATAAAATATTTTAGTTTTATTATATTTATAATAAAAATTAATATAAACCTAGTAAAAATTAAAACTATTATAAAATAAATAATTTTATAAATATTATAAAATTTATAATAATTTATTAACTTTGCGAATTATTATTAACGTTTTATTAAAAGCTTTTTAATAATAGTTAAACTTTTAATAAAATTAATAAACTAGTTTTAATAGCTAAAATTTTTTAAAAACTAAAAGTTATTAGTTTTTTAAACTTTTAAACAAACGTTTATTATAATATTAATATTAGCTTATTATAACCCGATTTATAAAACTATTATAAAAATTAATATATTTAATTAAATAATAGGCAGTATATTATATTAAATAAATAAAAAAATATATATTATTTAGTTGTTTTTTTTTTAGCTAAATATATACCTGTAAAATATAATTATAAAATATATAATAAAAAACTATTAACTATTATAAAAGCTTTTAAAAAATAACGCTTAAAACTTTAAAAATACGAAAATATAATAAAAATAGTTATAAACTATAAAAACTTATAATATTTTATTATTATAAAGCTTTTAAACTAGTAATAAATACGCTAGTTTAAATTCTTTAATAATTTTTATTTTTAAATTATTTATTAACTAAAATATAAAACTATTATATTTAACGTTTTATTAAAACAACTTAGCAATAAACTAGCAAATATTAAAAATAAAAATAATAATAAAATAACTAACCTGTTTAAAATTTTACTTTTTTTAAAAAAATAAATTAACTTAAAAAAACTATTAATAGCGTTATTTTTTTTAGCTAAAATAAAACCTATAAATAAAGTTATTAGTAAAGCTTATTAACGGTTATAATTAGTAAATATAATAATAATAATAATTACGGACTAAAAAAAACGTTATTTTTTAAATTAAATTTAAAAAAAGTTTAAGGTTATAATAATTAATTATAAAATAAATTAAAAACAGATTTATATTAAAAAAAAACTATATATTTTTAATAATTTAATGTTAAAAATAAAAATAATTTATAAAATATATAGCTTAGTACTAGCAGGTTATTTAAACCGCTTTAAAACCTAAAACTTATTAAAATATATATATTTTTAGCCCGGCTTATTAAAAAAAGTTATAAAATTTATTAAAAGTTATTATTTATATTAAAAAATAAAAAACTTTAAAGCTTTATTAATAGGTTTTTTTAATTTATTACTAGTTTTATTTTAATTATAAATAAATATTTTTATAAACTATATAAAACTATTATTAATTTATTAATAAAATAATATTAAATTTAAATATATATTAATAATAATTAATTAATTAATTAAAATATGTTATTTTATAGCAGTAAAAAATATAAAGTTTATAATATTAGCTTTAATATTTATAATAAATATATTTTAATTATATAATGTTTTAAAAATAATAATATTAAATAAAAAGTTTTAGTTTATTTTATATTTTTAAAAAAAACTTAATTGCTAGCTAAGTGTTTTATTTAATATATTAATAATATATTATTTTAAAACTAACAGCTAAATAAAAATAGTTAACGTTATAATAAAACAATATTTTAAAAGTTATTATAGCTATTATTAAAATAATTAAATAAATTAGCTTTTTTTAGCCGAATTTATAACTAATAATTAAATATTAAAAATAATAAAGCTTAGTTTTTTTTTTATAAACTATAGCTAGCATTTTATTATAAAAATTAAACCTGTTAAAAGCGCTTTTAATATAATAATAAAAGCTAAACGTAAAAAGTTTTTTACTATAAATAATATAATAAACAGGATTTAAAAAGTAGTAAAAAAAACTAAGCTATTTATAATAAAAACTTAAAAATAATATATTAAAATATTAAATAAATATTATTTTAACTCCGCTAAATATAAACTAAGGAATAAAGTTTAAATTAATATAAAAAACTTAAAAACTAGCTAATTAGCTTTAAAACTAACAGCTAAATAAGTAAACCTTTTCGAAATAATTAAAATATATAAACAAGCTATAATAATTAAACTATTAAAACAATATAAAATTTTTTTAGTTTTTTATATATTATTAATTTAACCTGTTAATAATAATATATTAAAATAAAACTAGTATAATAATAGTTATAATAAACGGGCAGAAAAAATAATAGTTTAAAATAATAATAATAATAAAAAACTTAAATAAGCTTTTAATAAAATTTTTAAATTAAAAAAAATACTTTTTAAAAATTTTATATATAAAATTAAATAGTTTGCCTTTTATAAACTAACTTAAAAACCAGCGGCGAATATAAAAAAAGCTAATAATAACTTTATAATATTTTATTATATAAATTTTAAAAAACCCGGACTTTTTAAAAAAATTATAATATTATTATAAACTAAATAATTAATTATAATTATATATATATATATATTATTATAAAGGAGCATATATAAAAGTATAGCAGTAAAAGAAAAAAAAAGATTTTGTTTTATTAAAAAACTATAAAAATAATAGAGCTATAAGGGCGTAAAAGCGGTAATAATATCGCGAAACAATATATAAACGTTATAAAAAAAAAAAAAAAAAACTAAGGTAAAAATTTTTTTTAACAAGTTGTTAAGCAATTAATCTAGTATTTCTAGCAAAAAAATAAAGCAATTATTTATTTTTTTAAACAGCTATATTTTTTACTATTTTATAACAAGGGTAAAACTAAAACGTAAAAATAAATTAGCAGCGTTATATTAAATATTTATAATAAAATTATTAGTTTTTTTAAAAAATTAATAATAACTCGAGGGCAGTATAATAGGAAAATATACAGCTTTAATCTTTTTAAACCCTGCGAAAAAATAGCTTTTACGGATTTTTTTTTTAATATTTTCGAAAAAATAAATAAAGTTTAAAATAAGTTCAGCGAAAATATAACAAAAGTTTAGTTTATAAAAATAGTTTTAAACTAGTTTTTTTTTTTTATTATTAATTTTAATAACTTTATTTGCTTAAAACTAAAAAATTTAAGCTAAAAGTATTATTAAGTTAATAGTATTATTAAATATAATTAATATAGTTTAAAAAATCAAAGCTTAAATTTAATAAAAATATAACATAATAATATAAAAAAAAAATTAATTTATTATTTTATAAATATTTTTATAATAAATATATTAATTATATTAAATAGTTTTACTACTATTAAAAATATAATAAATATAAAAAAGGTTAATTTTTTAAGCTGTTTTATTATTTTTATAATATTTTATTAATTAAATATAAAAATAATAAAAATAAAAGTTTTTTTTTACGGAAAAAAAAATATAAATTAATATAATAACTAGTAAAAAAAAAGTAAGAAAGCAAAAAAACGTTAAAATAATAATTTTTTAAAAAAAAAAATAATAAAATAATAATAAAAAATAAGCTAATAAACTATAAAAAAAAAAAAAAAAAAAAAAAACGGTTTAAAAGAAAAAAAGTTATTTATAATAGTATAAATAAAACATATTATTATAAGCGCGCTAGTATAATAATACTGCTACGCTTTTATAATAATAAGTTTAATAATAAGTTTTATTTATATTTAAATATTTATAGCTATAGTTAGCTATAATTTAAAAAATAAAATATTATTATAAAACGCTATAAAATAACTTTTAAAAACTAAAAATACTAGGTATAGGCCTACAGCTTGTATATATATAATAATTAAACAATTTTTGCTATATAAATAAAAGTTTTCCCTCTTTATATAATAATAATAAGTTAATACTAGAATAACTAGCAGGCAGGACTATAATAGTTTATGTTAGCACTCTTTTAAGGATACTAATATGGGCTAGGTGTAGACATATGTTGTTGCGCGAGTATCTAAGTCCTTCTGCGCGGCTACAGAGGCTACCCTACTAGCTATATACAAGAAGACAGATATAAGGCTTCCTTTGTTGTGTGGTTTGAGGATCACGACCCTAATCCTGGTGGTGTGGGTTCTGGGGAGAGCCTCATGACAGTTTGATTTATATGTCAAGGAATAAATGCAGAGTTCTCGCAAGACTTACCCTGACAATAAACCGCTCACTGCCGAGTCATCAAAATAAATAGCTGAGTATAATATTAGGCTTGTCTTGCCTCTTTATTCTGCTTCTTATTCTATATGCGACTATCATCTCCTTATACTGAAAGGGATGTAGGATAGATCTGTCCATAAGCATGGGATACAGCGTGCTTGTCACCCAATATATCATCTGACATAATTACATGGCGGGAGACTATATGCGCACCACGCCACGGCTCCCGGGCTGCACAAGAACGCAATCGTATCGGACATGATACGTATCTACCATCTTGGTTATTCCTATGAAGTCACGCTTCGAAATGGTATAGGAGCCCTTGCCGGGGAGACTGACAACCGAATTGGCGGATGCAAGGTTGACGTTGACGATGACTCCGCGGCCAATGTCGCACGTGCCGTTCCTGATGGTCGCTTGGGTGTTTGCTTTCGCATCGCCGCCACCTGGCGAAGCATTCGTTAGTTCCGCTAGGTCAACCAGGCCGAGGCCGGCATCAGTCGTCACCCACCCCGGCAGGATTGACGGCGTAATCGAGGCGGCCGAACTCTTTGACCACGTAGTCCACTATATCCTGCACCGACTTGTTGTCTTGAACGTTCATTACGAAGGTCGTAATCTGGTAGTTTTTGTTGCTTGCATACTTCTTGCGTTCTTCCGACGAAGCTTTCGCCATCGATTCGTTCATATCCGCGAACACTACAACTGCCGCGCCAGCTTCAGCAATAGAGAAGGCAGCTTCTCTGCCAATGCCGCTTGCAGATTATACTGTCATAAGGCTCTCCCCAGAACCCACACCACCAGGATCAGGGTCGTAATCCTAAAACCACATAACAAAAGAAGCCTCATATCCGTCTTCTTATATATAGCTAGTAAAGTAGCCTCCGTAGCCGCGCAAAAGGATTTAAATCCTCGTATAATAATATATATCTATACTTAACCTATATTAATATTTTTAAAAAATTTTTAATAGTTTATTACGTTTAAAATTAATCTATTATAATAAAAGCTATTATTTATTTATTTTATAAATCTTTATAAAAACTTAAAATTTTATATTATTAATTATTATTATTATTATTATTATTATTATTATTATTATTATTATTATTATTATTATTATTATTATTATTATTATTATTATTATTATTATTATTA